>JAPMOR010019048.1:12416-61445 GCA_026543865.1 Argiope aurantia | reverse complement strand
TCTGGTTTTTTCATTGCGCCATCTGTTGGCGTTCAAGTGAATCACCATCCTCCGGGGCGCGGCATGTCGGTACCGGTAGTGCAATGAGTCTGTTAATGGCTCTTTTGGCAGGTCCTGATGAAGTACGAAGCAGGGCAACTCTAGGGATACTATCAGTTCCGGGGATTATCTCCAGGATACGCGCCAGTGGCCAGGATAATGGAGGCATGTTATCAGCTTGAATAAGGACGAGATCTCCGACACTCAAAGGAGGACGATGTTGATGCCACTTCCGTCGGGCTTGCAAATGGTGAAGGACGTCTCTAGTCCATCTACTCCAAAATTGCTGTTTTAACTGTAAAAGACTTTTCCATCTGCAAGAAAGACTAAGATTTTGATTAGTGAGATCAGTTCCTTCAGGAAGCTCAAGAAGAGGTTCCCCGATTAGAAAATGTCCAGGGGTGAGAGCCCTGAGATCAGCTGGATCATTGGAAAGTGGTACTAGAGGTCTTGAATTAATACAGGCCTCTATCTGACATAAGAGGGTAGACAGCTCTTCAAAATTAAGCAAATGTCCTTGACAGGTTTTAAAGAGATGTCTTTTGGCGAGTTTGATGGATGACTCCCAGACACCACCGAAATTGGGAGCATATGGTGGGATGAATTTCCAATTGATGTTTCTCACAGTCAGGAAATTTTGTACAGACTGGTCTTGGACTAACTTGAATAATTGCTTTAGATAATTATCTGAACCTATGAAGTTCGATCCATTATCTGACAGGATATCAGTGGGATGACCTCGTCGTGCTATAAATCGACGAAGTGCGGCTAAAAATGCTTCCGTAGACATACTGGACACGAGTTCGAGATGAACTGCTCTAGTCGCTGTGCATATGAATAAACAAAGATAAGACTTGAATTGGGTAGCCTTTCTGAGATGCTGACATTTTGTGACTAACGGTCCTGAGAAGTCTATCCCAACTCTTTCAAAAGGACGAGATTTTGTAATTCGACTACTTGGCAAATCTCCCATCTTAGGGTTTGAAGGTTTAGAATTTAATCGACAGCAGACGATGCAACGTTTGATTTCTCGACGAACCGTGGACCGACCATCAGGAATCCAAAATTTTTGTCGAATGAGAGATAAAACCAATTCTGGTCCAGAATGGAGACTGAGTTGGTGAAAATGTCGAATTATAAGGGGAGTTATATGATGTCTTTTGGGGATGACTATTGGAAATTTTTGATCATAGGGTAGAGTCGGATGTTTAGCAAGCCGACCTCCCACTCTGAGAATCCCCTCTTTATCCAAAAATATATTTAAAGGGAGTAATTTACTAGATTTGGGTATGGGTTTGTTCAATTTGAAACATTTAATTTCCTGGTAGAATTCAGCTTGCTGAATGAGTTTAACTAGATTTTTAAGTGAAGACTCTACTTCTTCTGCTTGAAGGAGCCCTACTGATTTAGAGGTTAAACAGGTAGCTTTACAATTTTGAATAAAACGTTTAACCCATGCAAATACTCTTATAAGTTTGGTGTAAGATGAAAATTTGACTAGCACGTCATTCAAAGGATTTCTGTCCGCATTTACGGAAGTAGGTTCCGGCACAGAGTCTGGCTCATCTAAGTTGGTAGTTAGCACTTCTAAGGACGGTACAAGAGGATGAAAATTTTGTTTGATCCAATCAGGACCATTCCACCAATAAGATGCATCTTTGAGTTGCTCTGGAAGAAGTCCTCGAGTAGCACAATCGGCTGGATTGAGTTTACCAGGAATGTGATACCAATCGGACATTGAAGTTAAATTTAAGATGTTGTTAACCCGATTTTGAATGAAAATATTCCCTTTGCTTGGGGGTTTATTTATCCAACTTAACACGATTGTTGAATCTGTCCATAAATATCGCTCTTTTATGGGGAAAGATAGTGCTTTTTCGATGGCAGTTATTAGCTCAGCAAGTAGAAGTGCTCCGCAAAGTTCCAACCTTGGGATAGTAAGCTGTTTTATAGGAGCAACACGAGTTTTAGCACTTACGAGAGATACTTGATTCTGTCCAGATTTCAAATAGACAACGGCAGCGAATGCTTTTGTAGATGCATCGCAGAAACCGTGTAATTGGATGTCAGAATTATTGTAGACTCCCAGGAATCGAGGAACTGAAATCAAGTTTAGATTATAGCTTTGTTGTTTAAATTTTGTCCAAGTTTCTAGAATGGTAAGAGGAACAGGATCATCCCAAGCGGCTTTCGATTTCCACAGTTCTTGCAACATAATTTTTAATATGATGACAGAAGGCGAAAACAATCCCAGTGGGTCGAATGTTTTAGCAATAACTGATAGAAGTTGCCTCTTTGTATTTACGATTTCTCCATCAGCAATTCTAACTTGAATCGAATCTGTTAAAAGATTCCAAAAAATACCTAATACCCGCTGTTTTACTTCTTCATCGCACAACGAATGCATAGATTCTGTAGCTAACAAGGATTTATCCAAATCTTTCAAAATAATTTTATGGCTACTAGACCATTTTCGAAGACTAAATCCCCCTGATTTCATTAGGTTTTGAATTTCGGCAATAATGGCTTTAGCTTCTTCTTCAGTGTCGGCTCCTGTCAACAAATCGTCTACATAAAAATGATTTTTAGCATAACTTGTGGCGATTGGAAAAGCTTGTTCCTCCTCTACATACAACTGTTGCAATGTTCGCAACGCTAGAAAAGGCGCACAGGATGTTCCGTAAGTTACAGTTTGAAGTTCGTAAGAGATTAAGGGATCTGATGGAGATGATCGCCAAACGATTCTTTGATATTTACGGTCATTATCGGCAATTAGAATTTGACGATACATCTTTTCGATGTCGGCTGAGAAAGCTACACGGTATGATCTAAATTTGACTAAATGAGAGAAAATATCAGTTTGTAGTTTAGGTCCTATCAGCAGGATATTATTTAATGATTTGCCATTACTTGTTTTAGCTGACGCATTAAAGACGACCCGGCACTTAGTAGTACTGGAGTTGTCATTTTGAATCATGTGATATGGGATATAACAATTTGGCGATTCTTTCTCCCTGTCAATCGAAATTGCCTTCATATGGCCAAGCGACAAGTATTCCTTCATGAATTTATTAAATTTTTCTTTTAATGGTGGTTTTCGGTTCAGTCTATTTTCTAAGGCAAAAAACAGATGTATAGCTCTTTCTTTGCTTTCCCCAAGAGTTTTGTCCTCTTTGAATGGAAGGCTGACTATAAATCTGCCTTCATCATTTCGACAAACCGATTGTTGATAGAATTCCTCGCAAGGATCATATTTTTTTTCAACTGGGACATTCGAAGGGATCTTTTCAATTGACCAGAATTTATTTAACTGGTCACACAAAGTTGAATGAACCATCGAGTCGGGCATTTGTGAAGTATAGATTTTTCCAGTTAAAATGTATCCCAGTTTAGTTGAAATTGCAGTTGGAGTTCCTGAAGGTCCAAAAAGGGGAAGTCCATCCAGGAGGAGTGCATAAATATCTGCACCGAGCAAAATGTCAATTTGTTGCGAAATATAAAAATTCGGATCTGCGAGTATAAGATTATCCAAATGCGGCCAGTGTTGAATTTGAATATCGAAATTTGGGAGAGGTGAAGTCACTTTATTTACAACAAGAGCTTTAAGATTAAATAATTTAGATGAGAAATGAGGAGTGAATTCTATCTGACAACTATGTAATGCAGTTTCTGCACTAATCCCATTAATACCGGTTAATTTATGGTTTGTAATTTTTAATGGTAAATTTAATTTATCCGCTACCTTTTTTGAAATTAATGAGAGCTGTGATGCATTGTCAATTAAAGCTCTGCATTCAATAAATTTTCCCGAGTAATCTTTCACTTTAATTACGGCCGTTGAGAGAAGTACAGAACTATTTTGCTGATTCGTTTGACGCTGAAGTCCATTAGAAACAGCTACGACATCTAGATTACTGCTCGTCTCAGTTGGAAGATTTACGTTATATTTATGAAGTAAAGTGTGATGTCGATTTTTGCAAACTTTACATCCGATATTTATTTTGCAATTATCCGTCTTATGGTTTTTGCGAAGACAATTCCTGCAACAAATTCCTTCTATTGCTTTCAATCGTTCTTCGATTTTCATTTGGTTAAAAACAGGACATTTATAAAGAGGATGATTTGAATCTCCCTGGCACAAAAAACAAGAAAAAGAATCACTTTTCCCCTCAGTTACGCTATGAACTATTCCTCTTCTTGCCCGGTCTGCCACCCTTCGACTAAACCGGTCCCCCTTTTCAGTCTGACTACATTTTAGACCATCTGGAAAGAATTTCTTTTCAGGAGTAAGGTTCCCCCGCATTTGTTTATGTTTAGCTGAGCTACGACTGTCTAGAGATCTCGCCTCCCTCTCGATGAAGGCTTTAAAAGAATTCAGCGTCGGAAACGCATCAGGGTTCAAGGTCAAATCCCAGCGGTGAATTATCTCGTCGTCCAGTTTCGAAACGCAGTGATTGATTATAATCAGCTCTGTTAATTCATTTACTTCCAAACCCAAAACACTTAAATTTCTAATACATTCATTACAATTATCTAGAATCTCGAATAGCAGTTTAGATGAATTTGCGTTTTGTATTTTTAGATTAAATAACTTATTAATTTGGCAGTTAGCTAACTGACTTTTGTTTTCAAATCTTTCGCATAACAATTCCCAGCAATTTTTTAGATTTTCTTCCCGAATTGCAAATCCACGAATTAATTTTGCGGCATTACCTTTGGTAGATGCGAATAAATATTGCAATTTGTCTATTTTGGATAATTCGGAATTATTAATTACCGTTGCTTGAAATAATTCTTTGAATGATATCCAATTTTCCATATCTCCATAAAAATGAGGCAATTCAAGTTTAGGCAATTTTTTAGAAGCCTGAATTTTGGCATTTGAGCTAACAGCTTGACTTTCCGTTTTATTTTTAGGTTTAGTGTTTTCCAAAAGCACGGCACACTCAAATAACACATCCTGAAAATCCAAATATTTTTCAAGTTTCTCTTCACTATCATTAACATCTAAATTCGAAAACGAATTTTCTAGTTTTTGTTCATAAGTATTGACTTTCGTTTTTAGCACATTGAATAATGCATCTGAACTATCTGCGTTTTCAACTGCATTTTTAATTCTCTCCTCAATTCTCTCAATTTCTTTACAGACATTACTGAAATTTTGAATTGCTTTTAAGATTTTCGATTTGGAAGTCATTGTCCATAGGGCTCTGCGGCTAACGACGGACCAAAAATGTTGTTTTAATTAAGGATTTAAACGACTTAGAATCAAAAGAATGTATAAATTCTAGTCAGACTCAAATAAAGGAATATTATGACAAATAAAGGAATGACTCACCTCATCCAAGTCACGATATTTATTTGACAGCGATTCATGGGCATCCAGAATAAGAATGAATTATAGATTTAAATACAGCGAATAGATTTTTTGTATACAGCTTTCAAACTACACATTTTCGAGCGCGTCTACAGAAAGCACCTGTTTCATCCAAGCATTCCCTAAGAATACCAACCCCTAAACAGCAACAAAAAGTTCAATGCTCTGGTTTTTTCATTGCGCCATCTGTTGGCGTTCAAGTGAATCACCAATATTGCAGCAAATTGCTTAACAATATTTTGTGAGAAACAGTATTATTTTTTTAGTAATTAAATTAGTTTATGATGGTTAATTCTCTAATAGATGAATAAATTGTATACTAATGATTGTTAAATGAAAGTGAATTTATACAGTGGTGATTTATTAGGCTAAGATATATGGACTTTAGGCATCAAAAACCTTATGAGGTTAAATTCGATGAATTTCAATGAAAAATGTGCTGATATATTGTGATTGAATTATTAAATGTTACGTTTAAATTACCTTATATACTATCATATTAAAATTAATTAAATGAACTGTTATTTTAATTAAACATTAAGTTTATTGACAAAGTAGCAATTAATTTTATTTCGAGTGTAATTTGTACTTGCATGAAACAAAATATAATATAATTAATCCAGAAGTAATTTCTATCACAATGAAGATGAAAGTAAATATTGAATACATTTAGTAAGAACTTTAAAAAATAATAAACTTATCTACCTATCTATACTTATAATAAAGCTCAATGTGTGTGCGTGTGTGTGTGTTGGCGCTCTACAGGCTAGATCATCCAACCTACAGCTACCAAATTTGGCACGTGTATACCTTGGAGGCCGGGAATGTGCACCTCGGGGTTATTTTTTCGAATTTTAAATTAGAATTTTATTTATTTAAAAATTAAGCGAAATTTTGGCGTGTTTCTGCTATAACTTCCGAAAATATTACCACACAAAAAGGATTTTTACATAAAGTTAAAGATCAAAAATTTACCCTTTAAATGATACCAATGTTTTAACCTTAAAATTAAATTTCTATTTTTAAAGAATTTTTAAATAAATATTTTAACTATATTTTTTAACAATTTTTTTCGTACAAAATAAAAATAAAATTTAAGCTGCACGAACAAGTTTCACATTCATGGGAAAAAATTAGCTTTTTTCAAAGTGTTGCCATCACATTCATTAAAGCTCCAATTAAAAATAAATTAAATCTTTTTGGAAATGAAATCTGCAAAAATATAATTTTCGGCACGTGTCTGTAGGAAATGAAACAAATATGAAATATTATTTTTTCTAAAAAATAAATTCAGGAAAAATTATTTTATGATCTTTTACACTCTATATTATTAATCCAATAAATCAGTTTTATTTTAAGGCAAGTTTTGTTTAATATGAACAGGATATCCTTTCAAATCAGGGCCACACAGCTAATTTCTAAACCTTTAGTAAGACACAGATCTGCTAAAATGGTCTAAATGGAAAATGATTATATAACTTTATTTAATAAATGCTCTAATATATAACGAATTTTTGATTTTACATAAAGCTTCTGCTGTGCAAATCACGATTAACAAAATGTTCTTGAAACACTAATATTTTAAATAAAAAGAATTAATTTCCAATCAACTAAATCAATCACTTAAACTGGCTGATTTATGAAAATTTGAATATCACTATTCAATAAAAAAAGGATAATTTTAGGTTTTCCATCGACGTTTCAAAGAAAATACGTCAATCAGAGCGCAGGTTTCTCAAGATTAATTGGCCTAAGATTATAAAAATGTTGAGTTTTTCTAAATTTTTAACATTCAAAACTTCATAAATAAGTCGCAGTTGATCGCGGAAAATAGAAACATTCATTTATTTAAAATTTGGTGTTTCCAGAATATTTCTCGGAATATGATACCTTACTGCATTAAATTTAGACTTCATAATTTTATTTTATAGGCCGGAACAAAATATTATTATTGATTTTATTTCAATCCTTTTGAAAGCAAAACTAAAAACTGAATTTTATGCTGAATCTGAGAAATTTTTGTTGAATTATTCTTTGAGATATTACATAAATTATGAAAAATATTTTGTAGTTCACATAAGACTTAAATACCGAGCGATTCTGTTTGCAATACTCATATTCAATAATAATAATAAATAAATAAATAACGATAAAGATAATAAATAAAATAATATGCTTGGTTTTATTAAACAATATCATTATATTAATTGCAATTTCATCATTTCCACTTTAAATTAAAGTTGAAATTTTACCGGAAATGACGACAAATTAGGAAAATATATATAGTAAATTGAACGAAACTATCTAAACAACAGTATAAGTTTGGTATGACTATCAAAATTTGAAGATTAAAAATGTTTTGTTTGAGAATCTGTAAAGAGACCAGTTACTTAAAATATTTGATTGAAAATTGTAGCTAACTGTAATACTGGCGAACCGGCTCGTCGCCAAAGTCGGCTAGTTTTTAATGAAGTATAAATTTTAGTTTAATTATTTTTTTCTGCTAATCCTTATTATATATAATATGGGATATTGAAATCATTTTTTCTCATAAGCATTAACAAGTGGCATCATCACTCCAGTTAAGTTACGAAAATTTTAAAATAGCGTATTCTTATTAAAAAGTCACAAAATCAATAATTAATCAAAATCAAGAAATGAGAGAAAAGTCATTTTAAAAATTGATTCTCAGCAGTATGAAACAAGTCGAATTAAAATAAATGTTTTAAAAATACGCTAGAGTACATTTCATTTAACACAATTTGGCATTTGGCAAGGAAAAATCTTATTGTTGCGTATATATGTATACAGAAAAAAGAATCGGTTTATTAGTCAGTTTGATTTGTAAATGGATTAATTTAATTGATTTTGTTTCTGCACATCCGAATTCCTTTTTGTAGCTTATGTCAGACTAAACATCCGCCAGAAGAACCTATTAACATGCATTATTATTCTATAAGGTTTCTGTACTGTGTTCACCTCCAGAAACGAAGAAAAACTGAAAGTAATCTCAAATTTTGCTATTGCATGATACTATTAGCCTTAAAGACATGACACAATTTGAAGTAATTTAGAGCATGGAAAAAGTTTCCAAATTCTATCGGAAATTCCGTTGAGGTTAATAATTTTTCATTTCTCGTACTGTTCGCATTCTAGGAACTACAATTTATTTGTTTCTTTTTTTAAATAATGTTTCTAGATAATTCAAAAAAGATTTTTTTTTCATTTATAAGTATTCCAAAACTCTTGAATATAAAAGATTTCTGAAAAATTATCAATTTGTATTCATTATTGGTATACGGAATTTGTTGGATCATAGAACAGATTGATAAGCAATAATGTAAACTCTCATCCAAATGGTATTCTGTACATAGAAATTCGAACGAATCTCTGTGTCTGAACAAAACTGAGAAGATTTAATCAGCGATGAAATTATTTACTAAAAGATACAGTTAGCATAGAAAAATATTTTGATGAAGCTAGATGTGAGTGAAAAAAGAAAAAAAAAGTAGTTCTGGGTCGTGCACTTCTGTACGAAATGTTGAAAGAAAAATGAATCATTTTTTAATCAATCCGGGAAAAACGACGAGCGAAAACTTGTGGAACTAAAAATTATAGCATTCTTAGAGTATATAGCAAGATGAATATAAAATAGTAGAGAATGTATTATGGTCAGAAAATGTAATGAGAAGCAGGTGAAATATGCTTATCCAAAGCTGAAAATGATCGTGAAATTTCGTATCATATTTCATTAATTATTTACAAATATTCGTAATCGATGCAGTCATATTTTACTATTTTAATACACTATGAATGTAACACAAAAATATATTAATGTTCAGAAAATTGAGCAAAATAAGGAGGGTATAAGTGCTTTTTGATTAGAGAATTACATAAGAAAATACTTGCCTAAGTTTTTGTGTACATTCGCGGATTTTACTATTACTTGGAGAAAAGATATGACATGCCTACATGAAAAAATATGAGCGGTAGTATAAATTAAAAACCCTTTTAATGTTTTATGTATGTAATTCTAAAAATGGATATATACTACTTATTACATTTGGAAAGAAAGAGTTTAATACAATGAAAATTTCAGCCTTTTCTTTAATGTTGATTTAGTTTTATTTAAAAAAAATATGCCCACATTAGTTTACTTTTTTATTTAATTACTCTTTATTTGGATTCGTGCCACTCAAAATAACGTATGAAATGTGTTAGAATTTATATTTAGTTTTTATTTATATTCAGAATCGATATTTACTGAAAGCAGCATCAAGAATCTACTCGAAACAAAGCGTATAAGGAGAAACGAAAGACATTTTTTTCCGAAAGAGCAATTTCCCCGGATCAACTACTTTTCAACAGTTTTTATCTAAATATTCAGTTTTCATGATAGTTCCTGTCACGCAAACTTAAATTTTGCTTTAAACATAGGAACATTTCTTCAATATTTTCTTTCTACAACTATAAAAGAAATTTATATTTTACGTAAACTCTGTTAAGGTTTATAAATATCAAATACTTCATTTTAATGCTGTTGTAATCTTTTCAAATAACAGATGATAATTAATCATGAGGGCAGTGGTGAAATAAGTCTCGAGGTGAAACATTTATCTACTTGTCAAGAGCATTGCCTCAATTTTACAATTAAATGAATTTTAACAATTATGAAATCGGGTTAATTCGAGATTTTGGAGTTTTACATTACCGCTCATTTCAATATTTGCTTTGAGTTTCCTACTAAAATAAAATAAAATGAATGCATGTCATTTGGTTAAAATTCAAAGCCAAGAAATACAAATAATGTATCTATCCCTGAAATCATCTACCTTGTGCCTTCTACAATGGGTTGGAATATTTAATATTTATAATTCATTTCAGATCTATGCTATATGAAAAACATCATCATTTATTAAAAGAAATTTCTGACCCTATGAAATAGCATCCGAATTTAGTGACTGAGTTAATTATGGCATGGAGTCATTATTGCCAATATTTTCAATTAAATATTTTATGTAATACGCTCTCAATGGCTTTCTCTACAAAATCCTTTTAAGTTTCACAGCTTGATAGACATGAAACACTTAGTATCTTAAAGGGTCATTGCGAAATACATTCCAAATTTTCTATCAGCTCACCTAAAACTTTAATTTGAAAATTAGCAGTAGTAAAATTTCAATAAATACAAATATTTCCTTGTTGAAACTAAATATGTATATTTAAAGCAAATGTGCACAAATTATAAACATCCATCAATGACATTTTAGGTCCACTACACGGTATTTTCTATAATATATATAAGACATTAATAAAAATTCCTCTGGTACAACAAAAAATTTAATAATTTTTATGTTTATTCAAGAATAAGATAAATATTTTCCTATGTAATATGCGCAGCGTTAATTTAATTTGGTATCCATTGCAGTTTTGATAAAGAAACGGTCACTACCTCTTTACATATTATAGTACAAATATTTGTTAATTTGACGTTGAAAACCATGTAAAATTATATTTTCGCATTCACGTAAATGGACTTCAAATTGTATGTAATATTTAACGGACTTTTGTATACATTTTAAGGCAACTAGTATTTAGAACACCTAACTGAATTTTGTGATAGGATAAAATCATGCTTGTTTTTTAGTTTTTAAATAAAATGTATATGTTGTAAATTTTAACACTGATTTTTTAAATTTGGTTGTAGAAAGTATTTTTGAATCATGAGTTTTAAAAAGTGTGAAAACTCTCTCGTTCACTTTCTCGGAAGTTTACGCCATTGTGTGAGCCGCGATGACCTGGTGGTAAGATATCTGCTTCAGAACCGGAGGGTTTCAGGTTCGACGCCCGATTCCACATAAGAGCAGTCGTGTAAGCGGGACTAGTGCATGTTAAATCCGTAGGGGCCAAGTTCCTCCCACTGATGTGGCGTGGACAGGAGGTCACTAACTCAAGTGCCGTCCTCGTCATTAGCACCAGGGTTCAAAATGGTGAGGTCCATCCCTTGTGTTGTTTTAAAACTGAACTACACCATTCGGCATACTTCTTGATCAGCCATTGTTGTTCAGATTCGTGTGGACATCTCTAAACAGTAAAGGTTTCTGACTTATTCAAAAATGTAACATTGATTAACAAGTTCAAAGGGAACCTACTAATATTTCTTGTATCTGGCGTGTTGTATTTTTGAGTATTTCTTTTGCACCCATAGAAATAGATATAAATACAAATAGTGAACAGTGTGACAAAATTTGATAAGCATTTACAATTCTAACTATAAAAGAATAATCCGAATTTTATTTATCTAACTTGTTTCTTTTCATTGAATTATACTTGACATTTGCATGGTAATACATCCCTCTGATTGAAATTACTAATATACATATTTTGGTACAAAAACCTCATATCCATTTTTTTCACTTATTTCGTTCTGCTTTTATCTTATCATTTAACCGATTTATTAACCGGCTTATTGAAAGAAAAACCAACATAAGTTAAATTTTTTTTTGTTACAATATTTTTTATAGTTCGGAAAGAGAAGTAACAAGTCAGCACAACTTACACAAAACAAGTTAACTGAATTGGCAGCTGAGAAGAGAAAAAAGAAAAAAAAAATAGGGAAAAGAGTGAGCTTCTCCTTCTCCTGAAACTGTAAGACGCCTAATTGCGTTTTCGCCTACTCGTTCATGGTTCGATTTCCACGCCACTAAGCCATAAGGCAAGCAATCGAAACCTAAGAGCTAGCAGAAATCGATTTTTCCGTCAAGAGATCCGGTATTTTCTTTTCAAACATAAGCCTCGCTTAAGTTCCGTTATCGGTCATCTATCACTTCCGAAATTTCGGTAGGAAAACACCCCCGAAGATAGGATTCATCCTCTACCTCAAGAATTTTCCTCGGCCATTTTGGAGTGAATAATTTGTTTCGAATACTTCGTGTGAGTATTCCGAAATGGAACGCCTATTATAGGAAGGCGTGAATCACTTACGGATATCTTAGATGGAATCATTTGTCTCTTCTAACGTACTTTTCTATATTTTCCATTTGTCTAGTACGGCCTTCACGCAGAACACCCTATAAATGGGAGAACTTTTTTTTGCGTTTTTGATGACTTCCCTAATATTTGTATAGATAAAAAAAAGCGTGTGAATAATTTTTCATTCCTTTCATGAAATGTTTCCATTGTGTTCTAATTATAAAACGTCTAATTTTTTTTCACTCTTTGATGAAAAATAATATTTAGAGTCAAGTTATCAGTTCACCAACAACTTATTCCTTACTAGCTGGTACCCGCCGTATTGCTGCCGCAAAAGAAATAATTTTGGAAAAATCGTTTGAAATTTAAAATAACTATCTTGTTTAATTAGGAAAGATAGAAAGAATGATATTTATTTTCTTTTTGACAAGTAATACATTCCTTGAAATTGAATAAGATATAAAAGAGAGATTTAAGTAATATTTACTCTATATTTTTTATTCTATTATTCAAGTATACTTTAGGGTAAAAAAAAAATTTCCCTGTCTTCAGAAAAAAAAAAAAAATTCTTGCATGTCCAACATGGGAGTGTTCAATATATAACTGGCCATGTGAAAAACATGAATTTTATAAGTTCAAAGCAATAAGTTGGCAAAGTTCTATCGCCATCGGAAGAATTGTACGGCAGCACATAAAATACGAACAAAAATTAATCTTTATTTATTAAATGAATGGTGTAATTTGAGAGATTCAGGAAAAATGATTTTTAGATTCAACGATAATATTTTAAGGAAGTATGACTACATATAAAAGACGGGCGATCTGATTTGGACAGCAAACAAATTTAAACTTTTCTGTGTTCACTTTCTGCTTTCTTGTTTACTCATTGAATTTTTGTATTGATTTATAAATAATATGAAGAAAAAGATTATTTGTTTTTGATCAAGCGTTATTGAAACTATAAACGTGTGTATAGAAATATTAATCGCTGTTACTTTGACCATGGAGCAAACATCGCAGTCTACACTGTATTTTCCAATTCTATTTTTTTATTATATCTACACTATTCTTCTTCCATTTTACGGAGATTCGGATAGAAAAGGGTGCAAATAAGTGAAATCAGGAGAAGGTTTTAAAAACATCATGAACCACTCTTTTTATGATTGAAAGCATCGATATTCACATCATTCGATGTCCTTCATGCATTCGGAGATAAATTTTTTCTCGTGTTGTAACAAAGAACAGTCGACAAAAAATAGTCAGAAAAAGGATTTTGGCTAGTGTTGCAGAGTTTATTCGAAATCATTTATAATTCAAATAAAAAACTTTGATTTATCTGAAATCAAAAATCATTCTAGAGATGAAAATTAACCATCTTCGGCAGGTAAATGTTCATTTCTTTTGTAGGATTACAGAAATGATTCAGTTTGAAATTCGAAGTATTTTCAAGAACAAAATTTTTTTTTCTCAAAAGGGCAAAAATAGGTCAAAAGAAAAAAAAATGATGCAAAAGTGTGAATTACAGTTCTTAAGATATTCCTTTAAAAAAACGGTAACAGCAGAATATATTGAAAGAAATCTAAAGACCCAATGCTTTTGTCTTAAAGCATGCAACGTTTTAGAATTTTATAAATGCAAGGAGACACTTTATAAAAGAAAAAAAAAAGTTTATCATTTCTTACTTTCAGAACCGCATTTGAGTTATTTTTAAACAGGTCAGATTCTATCAATTTTAAGAGAAAATTATTTTACTTATTAAGATATATGACTCATTTGGGGAATTTTAAAAAAAATCTCTAAAATGATTACATTTTTGCTTAAAAAATTGAACAAACATCTATAAAACCAAAATATTTGAGTTAAATAAAATAAAAATAATGTTAAAAAGGGGGAAAAATATCTTTTTCGGCTGAAAAGAAATATAAAGCAAAAATCTTGTAGGTTAAATGTTTACCAAGTGATTTGCTTAAAATGTTGTAGAAATCTTAAGAAATATATTACCTGAATGAAAAAGGAAGTTTTATCAGCTTTTTAATTTTTGAAGTTAGATTGATAAATAAAATGATTTTTTTTTTTTTTGCATTGGGAAGCATTAAATTACTATAGAGTACTTCCTAAGGAACATAATTTTTTTCTAGTTCAGGAGAAACAGGACATACTAAGAAATTATTATAACAAATTTGAATTAAAAATATGTATTAGATTTTCCTTTATGAGGGTTTTTGTAAGGGAATTCTTCTAAAGATTAGAATGGTAGAAAATATAGTTAAAAGTGAAACGTCATTCAAATATATTTGAATGCAAATTTAAAAATCAGTGTAAATTCCCCCCAAAAATACACTGAGAAATAAAATTAAAACGGTTTTAAAAAGAAAACTGTTCAAACATTAAATTAAAAGATATCATATTTTCTCAAAACTTTGTCTTTTTAATGTAATAAATTGCTTTCAATTAACAACTTAGTATTCTAACTTGCAGAACTGTATTTAAAATCTATCCATTTTTTATGAAATAATGATTAAAATAGATTCAAAGAAATTATGTAATATTCCCTACTTAATCTGAAATACACAATCATCGTAAGTTTTAAAATACAGTTCTGGAACACACTTATTGAAAACTAGCAGCCTTTATCGACTATTGAATGTCTTACACGTAAAGTAATGTTCATGAATTTTCCAAGAAAATAATTTAAGCATGAAATTGTGACAGAGATCCAAATCAGATTATTTTAATAGTCTTATATTTGACAAATTATTGTTTGTTTTTTTTCCCTTTTTTTCATTTGTTTGATCGTATATCAGATATTATTTCGAAGTATTTTTAGTAGGAATGCCTTTGTTTTTGGTAGCATACTACGCAGTAAATTTAAATAATCCTGAATCATTACTATTTGATTATCTTCTTGTTATTTCATTGATGTCGTAACTTTTGACAATAAACATATGAAAAGTATTTAATTCGCACTTATTTCCAATGTTATTTGATATTAATATCTTTTAGTAAGTTAACAGACAAATCAAATGATAGAAGAAATACCGAAAACATACAGTGACATACACATAGCTGATGACAATAAATATAAATTAAAGGCAAGAAAACTATAAAGAAAAAATTCTAAAACTGGAATGTTAAAAAATGAATTATATTGTATAAATATGAGAAATAGCCAACAAATTTAGAAAACTAAAAAAAAAATCTTTTTTTGTTTTATTTAGTGAATTATTTTCATTTTATTCAGTTTAATAAGTTAAAAACATGAACTTTATATCATTTTTCTCAAAATGTGGTGTTTCAAAAAATTTCACTTTTTAAACATTTATATTACTAAAATAATATGAATATCGCTCTAAAATTTGACATGCATGTAGTTTATAATGCTGTCTAGGAAATGAACCAAAATATAAATGCAATGAGGGATATTCTTAAGTTATGCATCTTTTAAATTTTGATAAAATGTCAAAATTTTACAAAATTCTATTACTTTACACTAAATCTCTTGTAATTTGTAGTAGTATTGTGCTACATTTAATCTTTTACTTCAGTCTCTGACCAATACATCTGTGACTATATATGATGAAGTATATAGAATTTCCGTAATTTGTTTTTAATTGTGAGTGTTTGGAAAAGGTCAAATTTGAGGCAAAAAATTCTAAGTATCCTTAAATATTTAAATAATTATAAAATTAGAAAACATTTTTGGATGCTTAAGTTTTATTATAAATGTCATTGGGAAATAGAAAAATATCGCTTCAAACATCATTGAAAAAAACCTCAGAACTTTGACAGATACATTTAAAAAAATACCTGTTGTAAAAGCAAATTTTGTACAATAGTAGTTTCGAAAGTTCTTCTAAGATTTCGCATAATCTTTAATTAATTATGGTTTTAAGGGCATTTAAAAACGCTTAGAAATTTACACTTTTATTTGCCAAAGTTTATTTGTGACAAATTTGGTATATCTTGGTCAAACGGTCTGCTCCGTAGAAAGCTAAAATACTTACCCACACAATGAGACACACACATTCTTCATTATTATCAATAGGGATTGACATTGTTTACTTTGCTATGTAAGTCCAAAGGCTACGGTAAACGAGTAAACTCTCCAAGGGGTAGTACAATGCGCAAAAGAAATTCCGATAAATTTCAAGATTAAATTCTGAATAGTAATTCTTCAAAACTATTTATTGAATTGCTTTTTATATTTAGAAAAAGATGAAAGTAAACCCTTAATGCAAAACATGAATCCCACCGCTTGGCAGAATCATTTTATGTCACTTGAAAGAACACTGCAACTTGCATTTTTTCTTTAACATTAAGTCTGCCAATAATTTCCGAAAGGAAAAATGCCATTGTCTTTATGAAAAGTATAAAATAAAAAATAACTGCATCATGCAGGCTCAGAAAGGGAGAACAGCATTTAAATAAAATTCTCACTCACATTTTCCTTTATATGAAGCTCAGATGATATATTAAGGAAAATAGTAAAAATATAAAATTTAATAAATAATAATATTTAAAAACCTATTTTTCCAAATAAATCTTGAAAAAAATATAGCTTTAAGTAGAGCTTTAAAGTGATATATTCTAGTCTTTTTTTGGTATAAGGGAGATGCTGCTTTAGAAATGATAAATATTAAAAAGTACCAAATATTCATAAAAAGTTTTTAAAAAGCCTTTTTATCAATTTTTATCAAAAGGGCTTGATTTTAAACAAAGAAAATAACATTTTAATTTAAAATGAAGTCGTCACAATGAACACTTAAAAACATGAAACAATATAGCAATTAGAAAATTAAGCATTTTTTTAAAGTTTAATGTCTTGATTACAGCAGATGTGAGATGAATAATCGGTGTGTTCGGTTGTGGTGTGTGAATATCTTGTAAACTGAGCGGTTTTTGATATAATCTCAAAATCCTTACTTCAGTTTTATTAATGCCAATAAAAGACAACGCAAATTTGAGACGGTGGGTTAGAAGCATTGTTTCATAAATGAGACGTTTGAGATTCTCTATAGATGACTGTGTATAGGAATAAATCGGCTGTCAGAGATATGAGTGAAACACTACAGATATTACAAAACATCGTTTGTATCAACATACGATTGAATAGATCCGATTCTCTCAAGATTGAAATCCCTGCATTGCTGGTCATATATCCAGCCCCATACACATCCGAGTGCGAATGCCAGTTTTATTAACACATGCTGCTGACAAGGATACTTTTTAAATAAATCCACGTTCCATTTTCTTTTTGTCTCTTTTGTTTCATTTAAAGACTTACTGATATTAACCGATTTGGATCACGTTTCTTCTAATATGCAGTCATCTAACGAGATTTATCCATGTTCTGGCATTTGAACAACCTACACACTTTTATTTGGGAGGCCATATATATTTACTGCATATAAGAGCTGTGCATTTTTTTATACATGAGTCCTAGCTTCTTTTTTTCTCGAATATATGTCGCATTTTTAGTTATGCTGTTTAGTTGAGAATATATTATAAAATATCAAGATTGTTATACAAAAGAAAATAACTTGCTAAGAATATAAAAAATTTACACACTGATTTTCATTTTCATAAAAGTTGTTATTTTTATTGCAGGTTCGTTGGACGGGTGTCCTGGATAAAATGGCAAGGTGAATAAAGGTCCGATCATAAATTAACAGCATAATTCACAGAGATTTATTTTCTGTCTACCTTCATAGTTAATGTATCTTTAAAAGTGGCACTCACACACTGGGTGATAAATAAAGTAGAAGGAAACGAATACTGTTATTATTACATCGTAGAAAACTATGTTATTTAAATAATTTTTTAGAATATCTGATAAGAAACTCTAGGATGATTTTCGTTAAAGAGTTTCAATCATGAAATAATATGCTATTATACATATTTATGAGATCCCATAAATAAAGCAGATGATGCGTTTGACGTTTATCTTCTTTCATTAATGCAAATTATGTGGAAAACTGCTTTCAGGTTCCGAAAGTTCAAGAGAATTTATTAAAAGAAAATATACAATACAATTTTTCTGAAGATGCAACATTTCTGAAGATGTATAATTTTTGCTGGAATGCGAAAAGTATTCAGTATTTTGTCCATTTTAATTTAGAAAATAATTAGCTGTTTACTAGCAATATATTTCTGAAGGAAAGATCTATTTGGAATTCAAAATATCTGATTCAGTTGTTGGAACAGAATATCAAAGTTTAATCTTCAAAATGTTTAAACGAAAACTGTTTAATAATTATATTCATTTCCTTATTATTGAATGATAAATTTATTTTTATTGAAATTTATTCATTATTATTGACGAAGGAACATTTCTCTCATTTCTGCTCAGAAATTTTTATAATAGAATATTTATTTATTTGGGAAAAGGTGAATGTGAAACTTGATATAATCGGAAATCTTTGAAAATTCGGCATTAAAGAATGCTGCACTGATTCTGTTTACTGAAACATTCATTTGCAAAGAAAAACTCAAGAAATTATTCTGTGTATTATAATTATTGGAATACTTTTACATTTGCAAGTAGTGACAAAATAAACTTTTGAGACTCAGATTTTTCAGAAAACAGTGCTTGAATTTACGGATATTTCCGAATATCTGAATTAAAATTTAGTCCATTTAACGAAATTCAGTTGAAAAGACGTCATTAAATAATACAATGAAGAAATGTCAGTGACTCTTCAGCTGATTATGAAACTCAATTTTAATTAATTTCAGCAGCAGAGTGACAGGTTTTTAAGAAAACATTCGCATACTGTTAATGCAGAAATGTTCTTAGGGCCATTTGCAAAAAAGATATTTTAAACAGCACTCTACAACTCTACGTGGCACCAACAGTTTGAATGCTCCTGATCTTGCGCGTGATCGACAATGTCGCGGGTCGTGAAACAGGCCGGGCTTGATGCACAGCAATGACTGCATTGTGGAATGAACTGGAGCACATCAATAGTTTCAACGGTACGCATTCGTTCCAGGATTTCACAACAATGCCTTCTTACGTGAACGTCCGCAATCCCATGGGCAGAATGCACCCGCCTCATCCACGACCAACAGGTAAGAAAATACGGCAACATCATTTTTCTCTCTTTTTTTTTTTTTTTTTTTACGACACAGAACTCCAGAAACTCCAGATGTGATGTTCCATGGCACTAAATGAGTACCAAACAAACAAAAGTTATAAGCTGTAGGCACTAATTTGTAAAATCATTAAAGGTCATAGTGGAAATGATAAGTTATTCATAATGCGTTTTCTAAATTTAATAAAATTTACACAAAATGAAAGAGAAATTCTTAATATAATTAAATTTAAGAAAAACATTCTCAAATCAAATACGATTTTTTTCTCCAGTTGTTAGGCTCAACGTAGTGACTGATGGCTATAACAAAAACAATTAGGGGAGTCATATTCAAATTTCGAAATGTCGAAACGTAGTTTGCAGATTAGATGAAGATTATCTTTAGATCAAAGATAATTTGGCTTGCAAAATCAATAACGCGTGGAAATTATAATTCCTGTAAAACTGTTCTTATATATTTATGGTATAAATAATAAAAAAAAAATAAGATGTAAATATTCAAGATTTGAATCGATAATGCAATATTATCAGAGCCATTAAAGTTTATTCATTAGAAAAGTAATGAAGAAGCTTAAACATAAAAAAATGAAGTAATTTATAAGTAAACTACCAGACATAAGAAAAAGTATCACTTTTGGCTTTATGCTAATTTGGGTAAGAATATGCGTAATCGATGTTACGCATACATTGCAATAAGTCAGAAACACTGTCATCCTGATTGTTGAGATACTATTTACATAAAGAATAGGATGCTGATGAATCATCAATTACTATAAATGCCATAATCTTTTTCTGATAATTATTTTATGTTTTATGTTAAGTTGCTCCAAACTTCTTATACGCTTTTGAATCATTCCATCTATATATATTATGTTAAATAAAGGCTGGTTTTCTTCTGTTATAGTCACGTAATTAATTTCCAATTATTGTTATAATAAAAATTGTTTTATTTTATTTTAAAATCTTTTCTATGCCTTTAATTTATAATTCATTATTATAAATATTACATAATCCCATGCCCAATATATTTTCAAATTTCTAGCAGGGGTCGCCATTAATTTTTAAACAATATTTAATTAAGTTTATTGATTAACACATTAACAAACTTTGAAAATATTTATACAATTTATTCTTATCCAGAGCATACAAATGTATAAAATTATCGAAATCAAACGCATCAGAGATTAAAAAATTTTGTAGAATATTCTATCTAAGTAAATCTGAAGCAACTCAAGAATAAAATTCGCTAAAAGACAGCAGCAAAATGGATTATAAACGAAAGATAGATATCTTCGTATTAAGAATTGATACAAAAATATAAAATAACCTGACCTTGATTTCTGCAAAGACAATGATTTTCAAATGTATTATCTTCAATTGGAAGGATGAAACATTCTAAATTAGGAAAACAATAATTTTACAGGGAAACTGCAAGCGGTCTAATCAGTGAAGGTATCCGAATGGTGGTCTATACAAAAATATTGTTTTTATTTCAAAACAATAATGAGTTTCTTTATCATTATTTTGTAGTGGCATGTAATATTCATTTCTGCATTTGGAAAGATTATTATGCTGTCTTTTGACGCCATTTTTCATATCATTAATATTTTCTTACTTTGATTGCAACTTAAGGTGGAACCTTTGCTGCTTAAGACGTGATACTTCATTGGTTAACACAAAATATTTAATTCCAAAATGAATATTTTCCTCTCCTGAAGTTTATCAATGAAATTTTATTGAAATTATTATTTAATAAGATAAATACCAATAAGAAGTAGTAAAGATGCTAATTATTTTCTTGAAATCCAATTTATGAAGAATAATCTTTAATTTTCACTGCTTAAATTTATTTTAACTTACTAGCGTTTTGTGAAGTAATTCATGTAACTCATTTTAATGACGTAGGTGAATCTTTCTAAAGCTTATAATCAGGTTATTAGAATTGTTTCGAATTGAATTCTGGGGAAGAGACATATTTGATTCTAGTTCGGCAGAATGTATTTTTGCTGAAACCAACATATTCAATAAAATTTATTTGAAATACCTTCCTTTTTAAATCAAAGAATGATAAAGTTTAGGGTTATAGAATTTAGAAGGAACATCTTTTTGCTTTCTAAAAATTTGATCAAAATAATAAATCTCACTTAAACATTTTGAATACGTAAAAAAAGAATATCTCTAAAAGGGAATTTTCATGTGCATTTCTGACAAAAACATTTTAGATTCTAATTTTAACAACTAATCTAATCTTAATGATTGACCTCATTTCATTGATTTTCTGCTTTATCTGAAAGTAATACCGAATTTATAACGGAATACTGAACTTATTGAAGGCCACTTATTTGGCAGGGCAAATCAAAAAATTCTTATAAAATTTTTTAAAGTTAGTCAAACATACATGATCATATACTATAGCAACGTGTGATCAGAAATGCAAAATACGGAAGGATCACTCTACAGGCTACAAGACCTATCCGCAACATGTCTTGGCTTGCATTTACTTCTCGTAGAAAGGAACAATTTTCAATGCCAAGCTTTTAGTCGGAAAAAAAAATTGAAATTTTGTCAGCAGATTTTGCCAACAGAAATAGCCATCGCGTCATTTAATGGCCATTTACAAAAGCATTTGATGAATTTGCAGATGTTTCAGCTATAGCAATTGCTGAAACAACTGCTGGCTCTGTTGCATGTCGTCCTCTTCCCAGTGCAACATCCAGGTAAATGGTTTCTGCAAACTTTATTGACATCATCTATTTAACTGCACTTAACGATATGGGTCCCTTCTTTAAATTTTTCATGCGCTGTTAGGCACTGAGTGCTTTTGGAGCATTGTTTGAATTCTGATAAAAGAATTTTCGCGCTCTTTCTTGGTCAGTGGTATGTTTACCTCTCGTGAATGATTTCATTGAACCATATGCATTGTTTTTATAACAAAATTAAATTAGTTATTCATTAACGTATGGTTTTTAAGAGTATAACGGAACTATTTGGCAAACTTTTAACTATTTTTTCCAATGGAAACTTGGATCTCATGATCTAATTAACAAATATCCATTGATCTGTATCCTGTTATTTAGAAACAGAGCTTCAAATCTCTTCGAGTCATTCAGTATAATTTTAATCACCTTCTACATCATGTTTGTTATTGGCAGAGCTGTATTCCGATATTGTGAATTTGTATCTCACTATGCTTTGTTGTACCTTTTACCTAATAATTTTTCCTATTATGTAATTAGTTCTTCCCTGCAGTAAAAACGTCACTCCTTTGCATCTGGGGTCAAATATATTATTTTAAAATGATCTGTAACTGTACGCTTGAACTGATAACTTATTATATAACCACAACTTAGGATAAATCCTTTTAACTCCTTTTCCCCTCTTTTTTTCTGAATAATTTCGCGATATATCTTCTTCTTGGACTTTAAATAGAAAAGTTTAGTTTAAGGTTGAAATTGCGTTGCTTATCCATTTTGGCGGTTCTCCTTTATGAAATTCACAAAACAATTATCAACTTACAGAGTACTTAAAGAAGTAAATTTGATTTGATCCAAAAGTAAGAAATCCTAAATACTCCTCGTGACATGATCTCCAATAAGATTTGACGCAGTAATAAGATCATAGTGAGGATTACTCTTCCACACGCCCACACGGGAGACAGCGTTGAGAAAACATTCGTTCCATTGATCGCCTAATCAATGTCCAGAATCTTCCGACTCGCAGCTACTCGTGACAGATGCCGGGGGAAGAAAATTAAAATCCCATTTATCAGACTTCACCATCGGGTTAGAGCGGTATTTTATTATTTTCTAAAACTCAAGGAAGATTCGGAAATTTCTTTTTGAATAATTATTATAAGCGCATTGCTTATTCAGCTCATTTCTGCCATTTCAGATATTTTGAACGGGTGTCATGGAAGCATTTACCGTAAAAAATTGTTTTATACTTTAAATTTACGAGAAAACAAATTGTTTTATGAAGTACGCGAATTAAAGAAACTGTCACCTGAAACTCTAATGTAAGGAGACGTGAATCATTAAACATCTCTTGCAAGGGACATTAAATTTGCTAAGGACGAAAAGAGAATGTTTTAATTTTATTCAACCTTTAACCTTTCATGAATTTCCACGTTTTGGTCTTCCTTTGAATCTGAAAAACTATTTTCGAATATCAGTTTATGAGCAAAATAAAAATGGTAGAAATATATATTTCGAAATTAGCTCGTAATATAAAGGCAAAATCTGTCTGTAGTAAGGTCGTTGAATCATTTGAATGTGAATATAGTAACTCGAAAAGTTAGAAGCTGAATAAATCAGTTTGATAACTCACCTTTTCCCCAAAATTATGGATTGGAATAAAAATTTCTACCCGATTATAAAAGGGAAAATATTTAACAAGTGTACTTGTTTTCAGTTCCTAGTATTCGAAGCATACAAAATTAAACAAAATCATCTTCAAAGATTTCACGATTCTCCACTTCCAGAGATCTATGAATTAAACACAAACACACTTTTAGAACTATGCATATCTGTCTGTAAACAGGATACCTCGAGAAGCTTTAAACTAGATGAATGGAATTTGGTTTATGCTATTTCAACTAACTTCGTAGATTTTTATCAAATTCAGTGTCATTAATGTTGATAATTCTCTATTTATAAATTTTAATTAAATCAGTTCAGAGGAAGTTTATACTTCCGAAATGCAAATAAACGCAACAACTAAAGTATAAAGTTGTAGAGAGAAAAATAAAGTTAGATGAATAAATTTTGTTATACAGATTTATCCTTTAAAATGTAGATTCGCGCCGAAATCCGAATGAAATCCATAAAAGGTTTAACAGGTTGTTGGTTGTATGTAAACACGATAATTATAAGATACAATAATTTAAATCAAAGAAACTGGGTGTGATAACTTGTTGCAAAAATTGTCGCTCTATGTCAAACTGTGGTTTTAATTGATCGGAAAAAATACTTCTAAAATGTACGTTCGGTATTCATCACTACATTGCGAAGCTCAAAACGTTCATCCACGAATATTTCTTATCGAAAATACGCTTTTCATAATATATTTTTTCAAATTCAGAATTTTCAAACTTTATATTGAAAGCAAATGGGAACAATGACTCTATTTATCACGAGATAAATGATAATGTACAGTCACTGCTTCTTAATGGTCATTAACTCTCAAAAGGTAATTCTTTGTAGTTTAAAAATTGTCTTTAATGATGGAAATATTGAAAACTATTTTTTTTCTAAATGTATTCTATTTTTTCAATTTCTAAAACATTCCTTTTTTAAGTTTCTATAAAAAATTAAATATTAAAATAATGTCGATCCATTAATTTAATGTGATTAATAAATTATCCAAGATATGAAAAGAATTATTTATAAAATTTGATAAAAGATATTATATTTATATCATTCCGCAAATTATTTTTAGACAGAAAATTAACCTTGATACTAGTTAATTTGTTTCCCACAGAATTTTGAATGCAATACATAAGTTACAGTGAAAGATAGATATCTGACAAATGTCAACTTTCACCGTTGAATATCAGCATTCAAGGGTTAGAATGGCAACACTCATTGGAGAATGGCGGCATTCTCTTATTTCTCTTTGACCATAAATTAAGAGATAAACATAAAAAAATTAAGTAGTTTATAAGTAAGCTACTAGATATAAGAAAAAAGTATCACTGGAAATAAGAAAAAAGTATCATGTTAATCTGGGTAAGAGTATGGGCAATCAATATTAAGCATATTTTGTAATGAGTCAGGAACACTGTCATCCTTATTGTTGAGATACGATTTACAAAATAACAGGATAAGGATTAGTCATCAATGACTATAAATGCCGTTATGTTTTTCTTATGTTCTGGACTATTTTGTGTTTATATTTTTACTTTTAATATTCTTTTTTTTATTTTTCTATTTTTTTAAAAGTTTTCTTATTTTCCATTCTTACTTTTTTATCTATATTCTGTTGTTTGATATCTTTCAGTTTGAGCTGACCATCGGTTTTACCCTTTGATAGGTTCCATTTTCTTCGATACTTCCTTACCGGTTGGGTTACTTCGTAGCGACCTATCTTTTCCCGTTTCGTTACAGGGCTATTAGTATCTTGTTCGATTTGCACACAGTGGTCGACGCATACTTTACGGATGTTCCGTGAAATGAATTGTAATTAATTCCTTATGTTCCCTTAACTCATTGCTACAAGTGCAATAAATTATTATCGTTACTTTCTTGTACCCTACATTTTCAGTAGATTCTTATAAATCTATTATTTTTTGCATTGTATTTTTACTTTAAATTAGTTTGTATTTTGTATCTTTTGTTTTTATTAATACAAAATCGTATCAATAGTTTAATTGCAAATTGTAGCAATAGTTTAATTTAAGAATATCAGTGTATAAAAAATTTAACAATTGATCTTTGAAAACAGCAGTTTCACAGTTAGTGGTTTTAAAAGCTTGAAATTTCGCATTGAATGAAAAAAAACTCAAATAAAAATATTTCAAACAATTGCTAAGCCTGACTTCCTCTTCAATCCTGTTGACTTATTTAATTATTTACATACAGAATTTATCAGTTTGATGTTGTCAAAAATGCCTAATGTGCCTAAATTCTGCTTTTTGATACTAAAACCTGCTTGCAGATGATGTATTTTAAAAACAATGCTTATTTAAAAAGAATATATCCGATGTAGTCTAAGTTAAGTTTTAAGCTATTTATTTAAATTAGGCTATAATATTTCTTCCATTAAGTCTCGTTTTGATATATCAGTCAAATTGAGACGCTCTTATAAAAACAGGAAGATAGTCAACAGCCTAGCTTCTATTTATTTAGTGAATAAAATTATGATAAAAAATAACTAAAATTAAAATGGGCAGCAATTCTTAAAAATATCTCTTTAATATTATGAATTATTTACTTATTATTGCTGACAGAATTTAAATTGCTTATCATCTGAGACACGATAATATATTAACAAGATTATTTTTATTTCTTTAGAGGAGCTAAGAAATGAAAGTATAATGAAATGTTTTTTTAAATATTTATTGCAAATAAGCAAACTTTAAATTCTGGAATATTTTTTATATCTTTTTCAGTAGTAGCTGAGATTATTTGTCAGGAGTGAAAGCAAGTCGAGTAAAAGTTTTTCGTTCTTAAGAATTAAAGCCACCATGAATTTTTTTTAATCTTTGCTAATTAACAGATGCATAGTATCAATAATAATTTTCTTGCTTGGAATTTCACATAAAGAATTTTCGAGTCTTCTTTTATTATGGAAATATTATTTTATCATGAAATGAGAGCCTGAAAATTTAATTAACACTTGTTTCTTCTACAAAAAATCTAAAATATAATTACATTATATCTCATGTTTTTCGAGAATTAAGAAAAAGTAACGAATAAATTAATCTGCAATTAATTTATGCTCAGATGCTCCTCTGCACTTTAATTCTGGAATTCAACTTCAGACCAGGATGTTAAAGGGTGTGGCGCCACAGCATCTTTTATTACAATGTTACTTTTGATTGTTGATTTCGAACATTTATATCTGCTATGTATTTAGC
The DNA here is from genome assembly GCA_026543865.1 of Argiope aurantia. NCBI lineage: Eukaryota > Metazoa > Arthropoda > Arachnida > Araneae > Araneidae > Argiope > Argiope aurantia. Next base: position 34,387 of record JAPMOR010019048.1, on the reverse strand, counting down.
ATGTCAAGGTATTCTATAAAAATGATGAAGAGAAGTGAAAAGGAATTATTTCAAAAAGAATTGTGCTAATATATTTTAACGTACAATGATGAATATTACTAAAGGATTTATTGTTAAAGAATCGATTGAATTAGAAATATTACATTCATTTTACGTGCAAAATCCACAGTTAATTTTACTAACAGGGAACTAAAAGAAAGAAACATCGAATAAACAAGATTTTGTTTCATAATAAGTCTCTATGAGACTAAATATTTCTAATATCCCCTTCTGTGGGATTCGATATATCCGACATAATTCTTGAACTTCTTTTATTTACTTTATAAATAAAAATAACTATATGATATTTTCTTAGTTGATTCTCTATTTTATTTCAGAAGAATTTTCGTTTCTAGCATGACATCATATATTTAGTTTACCTTAAACATGTTAGTTCTTTGCAAAGATAAAACCTGTTTTCGGAGTATTTAATCTTTATTTATAACCTCAAAGACTTGTAAAATATTTAATAACTCTTCGTTAAACATTTCTCATGATCTCTGTCTTAATTCGGTCGAAAAGTTCCGTGCAAAATATGTCTCACTGCATAAAGTTTGGATGAAATATACGCACCGATCTCAATAATTTAATGAAATTTGTGTAATATATTTCAATGCCTTTCTTATTGTTGCTGTTGAAACAATGCTACTTCCATATGTAACGAATTGAAATTTTTTATTTCATTATTTTAAAATAACTTTCTTTGGTCAACAAGTGAGAAAGCTAACTTTTTAATTAAAATATTTGTCGAAGGATTATTTGGATTTTTTTATAATAATTTATCTTTGACAACTGTTGAGATGAAATATGCAATGTCATTTTTAGTTCAAACTAATACTTTTTAACCATGAATTTTAAAATTATTCTTTAACAATCAATCACATAAAGTATTCGAATAAAGGAATCACAATAATTTAATATTTTTTCTCTCTAATTGCAACTGTAGTTTTTTTAAGTAGTTAATAATCTTAAGCATGTTTAAGAATAGATTTCTTAAAACAATGCAAGGAAATTAAAAAAAAATTTAAATACCTGAAACTGTGAAGAAAATTATGTACATTAAGATACTTTATTAAACGTTTTTATTGAATTCAAGCCTTTAAAATATAATAAAATTTTGTAAATGAAGCGTTCAGAAATAAAGTATTGATATCATCAAACAATTTTGCCTTCAGTTGGTGATGTATCTCCATGTTTTAGATCCGATTGAGTATGAAAACAACAGTTTTGAAGTCATATCTCTTTTTCTGTGGATACGACAACCTGAAAAAATAATCTTTTAGACTGAAATGAAAATGAAAAAAAGTAAAAATTACGTAAAGGGCCGTTTGTAAGTTTTAGAATTATTATATATATGGACACGATAATTCCAAAAATTCAATAAGCTCGATACATTAAATTTAGCCTGCTACTTTGTATTCAGAATGAAAGATTAGTACCAATTTTTGAATCAAATCTGACATTTTATCGGTTGTTATCTCTACGTGAATGTTAAAATCTGCATTTATTAACATCTTGAAATGTTATATATTTATACCTCTTTTTTTATTTGCCTGTTTCGGCTTACTCTTATTAAATATATATATTTTTTTCATATTACGATCTAAAAAGAGATAATAGGACTAAAAAAATAATTGTTAAGGGGAAAAAATCCAAGATAAGCGATTGTAAAAGCATTTCTTTCTTCTTTTGAAATAAAAGAATCGCCGTATTACTTTAAAACCCTTTTTTCGCCGTATTACTTCAAAACCCTTTTTTTTTTTTAACTTTACTGGTTGATTTCACATTAAAGTACATTAAAGATTTGGTCGATCTCTCTATCAGAATACTTCAACTTTTAATATCGTATTTAAACGTTCCACATTTTAGCGAAAGCTCTGCACAACTTTTTATAAAAGTTAAAAAGAAAGAGAAACAAGAAATCAACCGGGCATAAGATCCTGAAAGTCCCGAATTTCAAAATCTTAAAAGCACCGGAAGACAAACACTTCAGCGGACTTAGACGAATCTAATGGATTCTGAAATGCAAAAATGCATGCTTTCAAAATGCGTACTGTAAAATTACATCCTAATTGAGATTTTGTAATTTTTATTTAGTAATTTAAAATCTTAAGTGCATTAGAAATTATAAGTAGCGAGATCTGGTTTGATTTTTACTCCGTAAAAACGCAACCTTAAAAACTTACATTTAACCGCATTCTATAGTTTTAGTTTGGAAATAGTTTTAATCATAGTATTTGAACAAAAGCATATTATTTTTTCATGCCATAATCATAAAATACATTTACAGAAAATCGATATAAATGCCTTTTTCAAAATTATATTTCATTCTTTTTTTTTTATATGCTGAAGAGCCTGAAACGAAAGATAAAAGCTTTTAGAATAAATAAATATCATTTTAAATTAATTCATTTAATTTAAACACCATTTCTTTCTTATTTTCTTCTTTCTTTCTTTTTCAAGAGGGGTTTTTCAATTTTTTGCTGATATAGACTAAATTGATGTCCATTGCATCAGCATTTTTGAAAGTAAACAAATCATAAATCTTGATATTATTCTGTAGTTTGGTGCATAAATAGATTGATAGATTGAAATATACATCGATCTGATAATTTATTAAAGAAAATTTGAAAAAGGAATTGATAACAAGCAACGCGCTATTTATTTCATGCTTCTATATTGAAATTTGTCCGGTTCGAGGTTGGCGTAAACGCAATTAAAATTATAATTAAGAATAATTGAATAAAAAAATCCAAAGAAATAGGAGAAAATTATTTTTTTATTGTTTTAAAAATGACAGTAATAATATATTTTTATATTAATAATTTTATAAAATGCAAATAAACAAACAATAAGTAAATAAATATAAATAAATAAACAGTAAATCATTTTTAATTATTATTTTTATTTGTATACATATATAAATGAATGATATTTGTTTGATTCCATCTTATGCAATTCCACATTCCTTGATTGGTTTGTGAATAATTTCGAGCAGCTTGAAGATTTAATTACGTTACTTAAAAGTTCCAACTTCCTAACATCGAAATAAGGAATGAAATGAGAGTAAGTAGTGTAATTTTTGAAGTTATTCCTTCATAACTTTGGGATATATAATCACTCAAAACTATTTTAACATTATTCTAAAATTCAAAAAAAAATAGCTTAATATTGTGACAATAGTTTGTTTCAGTATTAATATTTTTCTAATTTTTAAGCAATTTTTAGTGTTAATTTAACTATAATTTTCAACATTCCTTCTTTTATCACAATATTAAACATATTTTATTGTTTAGTAACATCCAGAAATTGTGCGCTCTTACTAGTGCTTCTTTGAATGTTTTTGCTCTTATTTTGTAATGTTTATTAATTTACAAAAAAGTGTGATATAGAGAAATTTCCATTTATAGAGTGCTCTAAAAATGAAACATGAGAAGAGCAAAAACAACGGCGAGTAAAGTAACAAAGAGAAAATGCATTAATAAAAAAAATTCAACACATTGAATACACAAAATAGTAAAATTTATGCAACCGAATATGCAATTTAAAAGGAAAATGCATCTTAACGAATACATTAAAACATTTAAAACAAACAAGGGATTCTGTATAAATATTATTTTTCCAAAATTAAGAAAAAAAATTCAAAACACGCATAATCGAATTCGTTAAAAAATACCATGAGTTTAAAAGTACCAAAAATAAAATAAATAAAATTATGACAGTTTTGCAAATACAATGATTGAGCTTGAGTGTGCCAAAAGAAGACGGTTTATTTTACTTATAAGATTAAAACGTTGAGATGAGTTTCTATTATAAGAACACTACTCCATCTTTTCAATTCATTTATTATGTTGATCATGAATCACTAAAAAAATTATCAGTTTGCAAAAGAACACCATCTAAACTGGAATGAAATGAAATAATTAACCAGCATTTGCTGCATAAGGAAGCCAAGAAACATAATGCTGAAAACCTTTTTGCTAAGGAGTGTGTCAGAAAACTTTTTAAACAGTTTTTAATAAGAATAAGAGAATAAATTAATAGCAATATATTGTGAATCTTGACGAAATCTGTATTTACCAAAATAACTACAACAAAATCTATTTACAATTAAAAATGAAAGGAAAAGAATTTCCAAACCTACTTACATTACACAATAAAAAATTTCAATTAGAAATTTAGGATTATCTCTGAATTTCTATAAACTGGGAAATTAAAAATAAGAAAAATGGGAAAATATTCAAATCAGACTTAATGTACTGTCAAGGGATGTTTTACTTCCTATATTATCGAAGAAATTCAGTTTATTTATCCACTCTATCAAGTAAGTAATACTCTATCAAAACAGAGCTACAATTCAAACTTCAAAGAACACAACCTATGTCGCTTGGAAACACTAATACAGGTATTGCATGAATACTTTTTAACTTGTAGGTTATTGTACCTAATCCTGTCGATACTGCCTCATTCAATGGTGGTCGGATGTACACAAGAAGAAGAAGAAGACTATTGTATCTTTTGTCTTTTGAAACTATCTCTTTCTAAGCGTAAATGATTGATAAACTCTGAAAATTAGTAGAAATGCCATCTATCGTGCAAATCATTTATCAATTGCAGTCCATAAAAAATGGAATAATTTTTAAAAGTAGGCTTCAAATTTTAAACAGTAATTAAATGACCCGGAAACTACTTAAATGTGTAAACACCCTCTGTTTAAATTGGTATTAATGGTAGAGTTCTCGAGATTTGCCTTGCCTTCTGACATGAAAAGTAATTTCGAGTGCCTGCTACACAGAGAAAGAGAGAGAGAGAGAAAAGAAAAAAAAGCGAATAGAAAAATAAATTAAAAATAAGAAGAAATGATTGTTGATTTAGACTAAAATGGAGTAAATTGAATAAAAAAGAACATCGTGAAAACAGAAAAAAAAAAGCACAGCAAATCACTCTAATTACATGTCAATGAATGATGTGAATTTCAGCATTCACGATTAAGCTATGTTAAACTTTTTGATGATATATCTGCTTTCTTGAAACTAATCATAAGCATTGCAAAGATCAGTAAACTAGTACATGGCCGAGGTCTAGGTTAAAGATGGGGTTTCTCAACTAGTACTATCTATTTTAATACCGAAATTATAAAACTTTACCTTACTTTATAAGGATAGAATGTAATTTCTATTATCATGAAGTTTTATAAAATTCAGGGCGAAAGTAATTTCCAGAAAAAATTAGAGATGTTTTTCCAAATCCGTGATGCTCATAAAAATAAAACTAAAAACTGTTTTTACTATTTAAGATAATACAAACAAAAAATTATGTCTGAGAAGTTGCAAAGATTAATATGAGAAAAATAATAACCAAGCTTAATGGAAGGTGACAGACAGTGCTATAAACAAAATTTCTTCAAAATATATTTCGAAATATTAGTTTAAATTAAATAAACTGACAGCGTTGAAAAAAAATCGAAAGACGAAGGCTAAGCTACTTGTTCACAAATTTATCTATTTTAAGCTTATTCGCTGCTTTTGACTTTATTTCCATAATAAAAAATCCTTATAATTTTTTTTCATTACTCTATATCGATAAAAAAAAAGGAAACCTTATGTTATGAATTTCTAGCTGTCAAGAAAATATCTCGCAAAATAAAAACTTCACAAATTTTCCTTTTTGAATAAAAAGCGAACTGAGGATTATTGGAGTGTTTTTACTAATGATTTTGAATTTTTTTGTTTCTTCCAAAGTTATCAAACTATTCTTTAACAAGCCACTAATAAATTCTAATTAAGGTTTAAAGTAAAATTCTTTGAAAAAAGTCATTAAACTAGAGCCTTTAATCCGGAACATTGCAGTATGAGTTCGTTAAGTAAGATTATTAGTATATCTTGTTTTGGCCTGATCGTTGAATTCGGTATATGATTTTATATCTCACAATTTACAAAAAGGATTGTAGTCTTAAAAATATTACCGTGGAAATAAGAGTGAAAGTAGATATTTTACTTTGGATTTTGGGGAAATAATAAAATTTATTAAACAGCATTCTACAAAAAAAAAAAAAAAACTAGGAAAAAACAATTGTGATTAAAATTAATACTTAAAATCTATGAATGTCTATTAAATCAAAGAAAATATTTCGTAACAATAAGAAATAAGTAAAAAGAAAAGTTTTCCAATTTTAAAACGCATGAAGATAAATTTTGTATGAATGTATGTAATATGAATTATTAAGAAAAAGTATTAAAAACTACAATTATTTCAATTAATCAAAAAATTATTAAAAATTTTGAAACTCTTAACTTAGCTTCTACTACAAAATATGTCATTACAATAAATTACTTTGCAGCCCTACCTATTCCTATTTTTCAGCCCTATCTTTTGAAAATACTTTAATATTCAGTTTGATTTCTTTTCCTAATGTTAATTCTCATGAGGTCACATGAAGAAATATGATTGTTCACATATTTATTCTATAGGTAGGAAGATTATGCAATTGAAAATATAGCTAAATAAGACCGGGAATCAGAGAAAGAAGAGAGTTTGTTAAAACCTAGAAATTAATACATAACTGGATAGATTCTCCATATTCATCACACATTGAAACAGTGAATGTCTTGAGAATTTTTTAAATCCATTCCATTCTGATCGCCAAATTGTTTTACAATTTTAAAGTTTTCTTTTCAGTGAAACACTACCAGGGAGGCTATTTTGTAAAACAAGCTATTATTGGCAAGTTATCATCATAGACAACATCAATCATGGTTTGGTGAATATATAACTTGATGCACCTATAACAAGTATTTTAACTTAGAAGGAAATTTCGTTTAAGTATAGTATATGGTATCTCCATTCTTTAACTATAATCTGTTTTTATTCCATTAAGGTATCTCTCTTTAATTGAAGCTTACTCCATAGATATCATGAATAATTTTCTATATACATTAAAATTAAAATAATATATTATTATTCAGGAATGAGCAAATAGAAAGTTTAACGGCAGCATTTTATCAATATGCTCTAATGCACACGGAATTTTGATGCAACAGTAGGAATCCTTAATGATTTACGGATTTTGTGTCAAGATATAACTATTAGAGTATACGTATAGCTCATCTGTTTAAGTTTCATGCGTAACTGAAATGCTTGAAGCAAGCAACTCTTTTCATGACAGCAATATTTCTCCATCTATATGTTTACATTTTCAAATTGTCATAATAACGATGGTATGGGTATAAAATAAATTCTTAAAAAAAGAGAGCCTCCGTGAATCATTTGATAATAAAATGTTAACTTCCATTGAAAGCTATGAGGCTATCGAAAGGAAAAAGCATGCAATGTCAAATATTCAATATTAACTAATTTTCTGTTCAAAAATATTTCATATTTGTTATTATAGCTTTTATATTTAACGATATTTTCAAGTTTGTTGTTTCTATTAGAATTAGTTTAACGAGTAGGGAATGAATTTGCCATTCGTATTAAAACAAAATAAAATTTTAAAATTCATTTCAATTTTATATACTGGTCCTGAGTAAAGAAATGTCCCTTAAATTTTGGATTTTAAGCAATGAGTAGCTTAGATTCAATAAATATGAATATTCTAAGCGATAAATGCTATCCATGAACCGGAAATGCTGCAAAGAAAATGATCGACAAGAGGATCTTTAATATGGCCAAGTGATCATATCTGAGGATTTGGAGGGCTTTAATAACAGGAGCTCTGCTCTTACTTGATGTCAGAGCATTCACTGATGGCGCATTTATCAGTTTCTCGATGACATCGTTCACTTAATAATAATATAAAATGAACCAAAAGAATAAGGAACATTATTTAGAGTTAAAAGGATTTTCTAGAAGATGGATATGAAATTCGTAAAGACTGAACGGAACATCAAGAAAAAAAAAGCGATGAAAAGTAAAACATTGTTCAAACGAAATCTATATCAGTTAGAAAAGTTGTTTCTTGTGGGAATTATATCAGGATTTTCCAACAGCAGTTATTTAAGAAATAAATAAAATTTTTGCCAGAATTCTGTTTTAAAAAGAAAAATAATCCTTTCTAGAAAATTCTTTATTTTGCTATTGTAATCGTCTGATACATAAATATTTTTAATTTTTCACAAAGGGTCGAAAGATGGAGTGTTGTAATCACCAAGAAATTTTACCTCTAAATTGTGATGAATCTTCATATAAAAACAAAATGAAACATGAATTAAAGAAACTTTTTTGTTTTGGAACTATATTTCTCTGTTTGTGAACACAATAGGTCAAAAGCATAAAGAGTGGGATAAATTAAGTTTAAGAAATTAAATGGTCTTTATATCGAATTTGAAGATTTCTGTGGAAGTTTGGGAAGACGGGTCAATGGGAAGTATATTCGTTAGCGTCGATGTGGGCATGATAATTCAAAAACGGAAAAATCTATATGCATGAAATTCGGCATGTGATTTAACGATCATAGGTGTTAATGCAAACCCTTCAGTGGAGTTTACTCTTGGTTGGAATGTTTTTCTTTTTCATTGAATTTTCGAGCGAGTTAAATTAAAGACATGACAACTGTTTAAATGAAATTCAGTGCGTAATTGTGTATAGCGCAAGTATACTTCAGTGCGTAAGACATAACAGTTATGAATTTGCGCTATACTCTGAACCCAATGATGAAAGTTGGACAAATACATACTTACATATAAGATGCAGAAAGTCAAATACATAATCGACTTTTTTCGAGCTGCATCATATTGAGTATTATTAGAAAAAAAAATGAAAATTGAAAATACCATTGTAGATGAATGAAGCACTAGATGTAGATGAATGAATTACTGTTACTATTTTATCAATTCCATTTTATCAACCATTCTAAAGTTTCAGATATTATTCTTAACAAAATGTATAGTGAAAAAGAAGAAGAAAAAGGAAAAAAAATTATTTTATTTGTCTCTTTTACTATTTATTTATGCATCAGTACAAGAAAACTTAACAGCATTTCTGGAAACGCAATGGAAAGATTAATTATTGTACAGACGAATGATACTATAAAACATTTTTAAATGGCAGTTTTTAAATATTGATTATTTTTAAGGAAAATGTGTAGTCGTCTTTTTTAAGTATAGTGAAAGGGACCATTATAGTGTATAAGCCACTTTATTAAACTGATATTACATGTATGTTGTTAGCGTCTCTTTGTAATGGAGATTTTCCTGCTTTAGTTTTAAATAAAGAAACAGAAATGTACATCACATTGAAAGTATCTGAGAAAATACTGAAATTAAATAAAAATATTTTTCTTTAAAGCTATCAAGAGTCTGTTTTCAATGCGGTGCAAATACTCATATTGATTAATAATTCTATTCAAAGGAAGAAAAATTAAAGATAACGGAAGTATATTCAAAATTATAATATAATACTGCATAAAATTATGTCAGTTTTTATAAAAAGGAAAATTGTAAGTTTGATTTTAATGTCTTTTAGAATTAATTTGTCACAGAATTTTTTCAAGGATTTACAACTATTAGAAAATTTAAACAAATATTGTAACATTTGACGGGAACATGAATAAAATAAATATTATATTTATTTAAAGAATAATATTCAAAATTTCACATCTCATTCAAAATCTCATTCTCATTCATTTAACATTTTTATAATTCATTGGTACCTTTCGTATCCCTAATAATTTTTAATGAAATTAAATTTTTTGTATTGAATATTTAACATTCTAATTGACTTTTTGCTACATTAATATTACGTAGATTTTTATAATTTTAAGTAAATAAATTTCTAATAAGCAATAATTTTGTTTATTTCCTTTATTTGTGAACAAACCAAAAGTCCATTTAATGAATACCAGACATTAAAGAATGTGTTTTAACATGGCTGATTTTGATTTATGCTTTCTCTTAACTGCAACGGTATTTTTATTGCAAGCCAATTTATTATTTAGAAAACTGAGTAGAAAGTGTCTATGAAGAAGTAAATAAAGAAAAATAAAGCAATTATACTAGTTTTTTTTAAATCTAATTAGTGCTCGGTAGCCACTTTTAATCATTTTTATCTTATAAAATATATCTGTTTTTCAATAATCATATTTTTTTTTTCGTAATACGAGTTTTTATAACACTCTAATGATTTATTATAAACTCGAAAATAAAGATAAGTATTTTCGAAATTGGATATTTGTTAAAACACACAGCTTGCTAAGAATGAATGCTTTGATTGTTGGAATTTGGTTAGAAATTTTTATTACATAATTACTTTTTAAAATGCTATATATTGAAAATGCAGCATTCCTATAGAAATGAATGTATATACTTATTATTCTCCTAAAGACTTTTTTTATTATTTAATAACATTTTCATGTAATCTCAAGGATAAATGAGTCGTCAGCAACCAAAAACTAATATATATATTTTTAAATTTCATGTATATTCTTTGGACTTGTAGTATGTGAAATTAATTTAATTTCGCAAACAGTTGTATTGCTTTTGGAGAACTGCTGGAGATGACAGAAATAACACTGAAATTATTTCTCAGAATTTATTTGGGATCGAAGTTTTCTCTAAATGTCAGGAACTTCCTGAGTGATATGCTGAGTCATATTATAAGTCCCAAGAAATCAATAAGAAATTTACATTACCTTCTTTTTTTTCCTGCGGTGACTGACGTAAAATGCTGGAAATTAGATTCCTTTCCGAGAAATATGAACGTCGTTATTTCGAAAGAAAAAGAAATTAATCTTTATATTCATAATTAATAACAGCAATTTAATATTTGCATAACTGCTATTTCAAAATGTCGTTAACTTCTTTAATGGAGTAATATGAAATTAATAAATTTAACATGCACTTATTCATATGCACAGATTTGTATAGGTTTATAACATAAATTTAGCATTTATGTAAAATTTAAATTTATATACATATCAAAACTTCTATGCATCTTAATTAATTATTAATATTTCATATCTGGATGCTGGCACTCTCTTTAGTCACTCTGATATGAAATACTTCCAAAGCTCTTTCCTTTTTTCGGGCTTTATTAGGGCTTGGAATAATGAAAATTTGTTATATTCATTTGACTGCATTCTGAGCATGAGAGAGAGACAAATAATGTCACTATAACGAATCTGCTCAAGAAAAAATAATATTTTTCCCCAAAAATTGAATATTTTTCGTTATTATTGTTTTTTATTGTTTGAAAGCGAAAAAACTGTACCTGATTACATACATACATAAAAACCTGTTTAAAAACGCCCTTTTACCAGTAATAAAAAGTAGATAATTATTTTCTTTTTAAATTTTAATTTATAGCTTATCATTCATTATTATAAATAATATGAATTTTTCAAGTTATTATTTTATTAAATTCATTAAAAGGTTATGCATAATGGATTCTAAATTTAAATAAATTTACCAAATAATATTTAATTATATTAATTGATAAATAAGTTCTGAAAATATCAAATTAAAATATTATTATAAACAGTAACATTTCTTAATGAAATCCAAAAATTCCAGCTTTACCTAACATGAAACGGGTGTAATAAAATGAAAATGTATTAAAGGAAAACCCTTCCTGTTAGAGAAATAATTACTCAGAAGCACAATCATTAGAGTTTATCTTGACTGAAAACAATGCATAATCAAACCATTTCGAAAACTCCGTGTATGCCGTTAAGCATGAATGCGAGCATCCCAAATCTTCTGATCCAAAATCTGTATCTCTTTGATGTGGCAAAAATGGTTATTCCAATTCCTCTGTGAGCGATAACAGAGTAAAAAAAGGAATACACTATGTGAGAAGATTGCTCTGATAAAAATGGGCGTGTTCGTTTCATGCACTTAAACGTCTCTTGCGCAATTTCTGCTCTGAGAGTGAATCGTTTCACTTCTCAGTTTTTAAATACAAGATCCACTGAAGGATATTTTTAAAGTAGGAAAATATCCTTCTCTACACTCATGTTTTTTTGCTCATTATTCCGAGGAATGTGATTCACCTCAAGCATTTTCACGTCCTGAGAAGTCTTGTGCTTTTGCTTTCTTTAGAAACAAGACAGTTCGAAATGTCAGTTACCGTTTGGGGCGCAATGTCTGACACGAAAAAGGGCGTGTCTCACTTCAGGGTTGATTTAATAGATGCTTGTGAATTGCAATGATTCATAAGCAATCTATTAATGATGCCATGAAAATAAAGCAATCTATAGTAGCTTAAAAATTGACAACATGTTTCACAAATAATGGTAAGTGGTACATTCAGGTATGACCCAAAAAATGTAAATGAATGGTCAATGAGTCCCATTATTTGCCATAATATATAGTATGGTGTTGTCATAGGATTTTAAAATGAATAATATAACTTTAAAATTCTTTATTATTTTATGGTAAATATTTTATTGCGGCTATATTGTTTTTTACCCTATTTTTTATGTAGATAAATTATTTTTGATATTTATGTTTTAGTAGTAAAAAATTTTTGAAAGTATGTGAATCTCTGGTTTAGAATGTTTCTAAGGCGAAACAAAGCAGTGTATTTTAAAATAATATCCAGGCGCATTTTCCTTTCTTTAAACCTCATGACATTAAAACTGAAATAAAAGTTATCATCTTAACATGAAAATAATTTAGTGAACAGAGAGGGAATGTTAAAGGATAGAAAGAGACTGTTAGGATGGAAATGATCAGTCACGTTTAGAGGCAGTTGGTAATGACATATTTATTAATAGACCTTTCATTTTTTTTATTGTTAAGGCGAGTGAGTTTGCTTAAAACATTTATCCATTTCTGGAATTTTGTTTCAGAAATTGAGTTAGATGCGAAATATCTGTATAATGATATCTTTCATAAATTATTTTTCAAATGCTTATTTTATCTAGGTATTGTGAACTGATCATTTGTATAATTTTTTTCATTATTAGCTGGCTGTACTTATAAAAAAACAAATTTTAAGGTAAATCAGGCATGCATAAACACCTTATGGAGCTTGAGATTGCATACACAAGTTTAGAGTCTTTGTCAAATAATTTTAAAATAGAAATGGATACACAATGCAAAGATGTTCAAATTTCAGTGAATATCAATTTAAAATAAGGCAAAATTCTCTTTCAGTGAAAAGCAATAAACATATAAGCTGCAAATGATAACTCCTTTGAAACCTTTTTTTAAGTATTCAAAAGTTTGTTATCTCTGCTGCTTCTTTCTTATCATTGTATCTATAATGTTTCTCTCAACATCTAAATCATATCACTTTGTCCTCAAGCTTATACGGAGTTGAAATTCTTTTCATTCTGTACTGCTACCATTTTATTGAGGTTACAGTAGCACTAGAGTGATACTGTAGACGAAACAAATCGATTACTTGAAGAGCAACTCTGAACCAGGCGCTGTATGTTGTTCACGCCACCGGCTCCAAATCATTACCATCTGAGATTTTAATAATACCCCGTTGGAGCTAATTGGAACTCTGAGTGGAAATTTGCTGTGGTCTCTAATTAGAGCCGTTTCTTGTTGGTGCCAGTCCTAGCCATATGCTTATTAGAAAAAGACAGGTTCGGTGCTTGGACGCCAAGCTGCCTATGACGTGGAGACGCACCAATAGTTAAAGTTTGAGGAGAATTTTTTATGCAAGCAGGAGCATTCTTTTTCTAATCAAATGTTCACCAAACATTTTTCCAACAGGCTCAAGTTTATCTCTGTGTTCCTGCTGTCAATCAGCTTCCTAATAGGATGTTAATATCCTGTTTGTTTGGCCTACAAGATTACTAAATCTCTCTCCTTACGAAAACAATATTGAAGACAAATCCAACCTCCTGCACGATCAGTGTGGATTGCTGCTGATTTTATTGACTAAGTGAAACAAGTATTGAACATCCCATAAAAGGATATTTGACACTCGTAGACATAATGCATATTCCTTTAAATGCTTGCATCCAGAATCATGGCAGTTACAGCGATTATTAAAGCATAAACATTTTACATTTGAAATGTTTTTTTTTCTGTTTTTGTAGTCACTTTTAGTTAATTACAAAATACTTTGTTTAAGTTTCACTCCTCTAAATTAATTTCTTCTTTGTTTTGGGTTTTTTTTTTTTTTTTTTTTTTTTTTTTTTTTTGCCGGTACATTTGTAAATTGGGGTGGAATTGCTACAATTGAAACTATCACCCTCGTCAATTATCTGAAACTTCTGATTATTTTATATTACGGAATAATAGATCAGCAACTTGATACAATAAACATTATTTCTGTTATGTTCATAGAGTTGCTAAACATACTTAATACGAAATATAAATTGCTCAATATTTCTAAACTGGGATTTAACTGGCTTTGAAACAATGATTTGATTTGATTTCTAGAGGTAATAATTCACAAAAATTACCAATAGTTTGATACTGCGCAAGTTTTTAACTTTATTTTTGAGAAATTGTTTGAATATTATGCATTTGTTCATTTATTTCTTTGAAATTTTTATAAAGGCATTAAAACCACATTTTAATAATTAATTGTTTAATTTTCGAATTAACCTGTAAAATTTCATGATTTACAAAGAAATATATGCTGCTAAAACTAGCACGAAATTATGGTGTGTTTTTTCCGTTGTGATGGATGTTTCATATTTTGTTCAAGTCGTCATTTCAGTATTCAATATTTGATATTGAATGCTGAAAATTTTGAAATAAAATCTATAATTGGTTTTTCCAAAATAAATAAGAAAACGGCTAAACAAAGTAGCAGATTTGAAAAACAGATTAACAAGAGAAACACATAAATTGAGCTCAAAATATTCGTTTAGGAATTTTTATGTGTTTGTCAGACACACATGAATAAATCAATTTAACTATAGATCTATTTAACTAGAGTCAATTATATGATATACAAGTACAACAAATAGTACACCATTTACTACACTGATTTATTACACTGATTAGAGAAATAAAAATTCATATTAGATCGATAACATAATTAAACGAATAGCAACATTACATGTCGTATATAGCATGACAAACAATAACATGTAGAATACTGTAACGCACAGCGAATATTTGGAGTACTGAAGAGCTCAAAAGACTCGTTTCCCTTGTTTTTGTTCTGTGTTATTCACAGCTGTTATAATAATATGACTGTATTGCTATATTATTATAATTTGTTCTTAAATAGGTGTATAAAACTTAAAAAGTGTATCATTTTCCCTTTTTTTATGTACTAAAAGGACCCTTCAGCGACGTTTGTTTTTCGGGTGAGAATAAAACCACTTGTTCTATAATATAAATGACTAATTGACTAAAATAAAACAGATTGAATTTGAAAACATAGGGTAACCTGCAGGTTTTCAGCAATACAAAGAGTCAATCAGAATTCAGTAGTAAAATCAAAAATAGGTAATGATATCTGGAAAGGGTAATATGATATTTTTCAGTAATGAAATCTGATTACCCTCACTATTACGCAGCAACAATTTCATATGAAAATGTCAGCTTAATCTTGTTTAGATTGTTTACAGCTTCAATGGATTTAGGATTTTAATTCATGATATAATTTAATGCAAATTTACTCTCAGATTAATATTACTTTAAGCTGTTATATGTTAATTACATTTATCTTCCAATGAATTCGAAAATTCTAATACACTTTGTGACACATGCGTAGGAGACCAATGATTCTAACAGCTGTGGTCGTCTTGCACTTCAGACACATTTGGGAAATTATTGGCCTACTTGAACATCGCAGCCAGGCTTATGGTTCTGGACCAAATTGCATAATTACGAAGTGGTATGTTTATCAAACTCCTCTTGAAATACCTTCGGAGGATTAGTCAAATATGACAGAATACAAGTTTGAAGGCCAGTTACAAAAGCTTTATTAAAATTATTATATAGTAACCGTTCAGTAATAATCAAGATTATAATACAAAACAAGTGCATTTTTATATGAGAATATCACCTACTAAGAAAAATATACTTCACAAAATTTTCTAATTACGAGGAAGCATTAAAAATTTTCAAATACTTTTTTAATTGTTTTAATTTGAAAATGCATTATACACAGGGTGTTTCAAAATTCGCTAAAACTGTGTTAAAAGTGATGTTAGATTAACATAAATCCTTATTCAATGTATGACAATCAACTTAAGAACAGTTAAGGTGACGCTGTCTGTTCCAATTGACTTGTGAACTTGATAACTCGGTCCATTTTTTATTTGGTTTCGAACAACGAGTGATATGTTGCAAGAAAGATGAAAATCTAGAAAGAATTTGTCGATGGATCATCCGTTTCTATTCCAGATGTTCCATCCAAGTTGTTTCCAGTTTCATTTCCTTTTATAATCCTTCACATTTAAGATAGAAACTATTCAAATGAAAAGAATGGTTTCTTCATCATAGTGACCATTTTCCTTATCGAAATTTTCTTTGTAGGTGTTTTTACCGATGCTTGTGATGCTGTTTTCAAATAGTTTCCATCCGTCGGGACCAATTGTTCTCCCATTGGTGCAATATGCAGAGAAAGTGCCAGCTCAGGTATCTTTCTCGTCATCTGACCGCAGTTCAAATTTAAGAGATCCGTCCCAAAATTGCATTTGTGTTGTTTTAGAGCGGGGCATAAATGTAACTAAACTAAAAGTTGAAATGTTTTCCTCTCTTCTTTGTCTTCAAATAGCCACTATCTTTTGTCTTCATTATGAAAACCTTAATAAATTCTAAACTGGTAGTAGAAAGAGAAATTAATTCGAATAAAAGAATTCTTTCAAAGGTAATATTTTTTTTAATTCTATTTTTTCGAGCATATTACTGAATGTTTAATGGATTAGATTTGAAATAAATGTAAAGAAATATTGTGGATTAGTTAAACTGTTCCTTTTCTTTTATCAAAATTTTTTTCTGAACAAATTCAATCGATATTTCTGATTCCAGGTTTTATATCACTACCCGGTCAAAATGGAAGCAGAATCACTCTTACAATCATATTCAGAAGGTATCATGAATAGATTGCTGAAAAGTTCACTCTAGCGCATGTGGTGGAATATGGGATAATGGGAAATTAGGGATATAAAAACAAGTATATTTTTCGATAGGATATTGGGTAGAAAATGTGACTACATAAACATTATAGTAGGTACTGTATCACTGAATTAAGTAAAAACGAATGATACACTAGAAAAATATGCATAAGTTAATAAAATGTAAATGATTGATTGATTGATAGATTTGTAGAATGCGTTCAACATCAAGGATTGAATACCAGCATGCGGAACACGAATAAAATCAGACGATTAGTTCTGTTCCTAGTTCTTACTTTAAGTACATCGAAAATTTGTTATTGATAATGTTTCGTGTTTGCCATTCTATTTGTCATATGAATTTTAATGTTGTTTTCTTTACAAGTTCGTTGCTACACAATTAAAAATTTGTTTTCAATTAAACCTCTATTATGTATTCCATCTGGCGTATCCTTTTTTTTATTCAATTGGCTAATCGGCAAAGAATCTTTTATTTTGATCGCGCTTCGAGTGATAAGCACTCTTGGAGCCCATGCTTTGATTGAAAATGGAAAATTTTCTATATCACAAATAGTTAAAATTTATTAAGAGCTCTTGGGAACCTATTGTGTATGACCTTAAAAATGGCAGGAAATAACTTTGTTACTTTTTTATAAAATGATACTTAAACATCTAAAATTTGTATTATTAAATTAAAAACTTTAATAAAATAGGGCGTAATCGTATGTCATAAATATCAATGAATAGAAATGGAAATATTTCTATTTTTAAAACATATGATTAGATAATAATTTTATTGATGATAATAATTCTAAATTTCTTAATAATATAAAACATGTTATAAATAAAAATTACAAATACCCTTTCATGAATCAAAAAATGATGTATAAAATAATATTTTAAATGAATATAAATTAATCCAACTTTTATATTTTTATTGGGTTGTTCGGAAAGTAATTTCGTTTTTTCCCGACAGAGGATTTAATTGTATTTTTTTGCACCCAACTTCACATTTAAGCCGTATAATCTTTATATGCTTTGAGAGCTCATATAGCAACGCTTGTGTGTGAAAAATTCCAATTCATTCTACGCAGTAGTTTTTGGTTGGTGCCCTTTTAAATATGGAGAGCGATAAGCAGAATTTTCGACATATCTTACTGTTTTACTACAGAAAGGGTAAAAATGCTGTTCAAGCCAGAAAGAAATGGACCGATGAGTATGGATAAGGTGTGTTGACAGAACGCCAGTGCTAGAACTGGTTCGCTAAATTTTTTAGACGGTAAAACCTTCACCTCAAATGAGAAGGTCAAAAACCACCTCGATCCGTTTTTTGGCAGCAAAGACCAAAAATGTTATGAGCTTGGAATGATGCTACTACCAGAAAGATGGCAAAAGGTGTTGGACCAGAACTGTCAATATATAATTTAATAAAGTATTTGTTTATTATACGAAAACTGTCTTTCATTTCCACAAGAAAAAAATGAAATTACTTTCCGAACAACCCAATATATGCCAATAATTTTTGGCTTCGCCCTGAAGATTGAAATTGTCAATAAAAATATGTGATCTATATGTTCTTAAAACTTTAATGATCGTGGCTCGTAAAAATTTTTGTCAAGCAAACGCATAAGAACACATTTTAATTTATTTAAGGAGGAGTTCTACATTTAATGAGCTTTAATAATTTTTTCTTTGAGTTTCTAAAAATTTTTCATCTTTCGATTCTATACAGAATGTAGGTATTTTGAAATTAACCTTTTAATGCCGACAGCATTTATAATTTTTCATTACATTCCTCTAAAAAAAACTGAAAACTTTTAAGCAAATTGTCAACCATTTCAGCTACATCTCATTCACTTTTTTTCTTGTTGCTTTAAAATGACCTGCAGTCCTTCAATGTGTT
Source organism: Argiope aurantia (assembly GCA_026543865.1). NCBI lineage: Eukaryota > Metazoa > Arthropoda > Arachnida > Araneae > Araneidae > Argiope > Argiope aurantia. The sequence goes on along the minus strand of JAPMOR010019048.1, from coordinate 15,467 downwards.
TTTAACATTTAAAAAATGTTGACTTTTTCTCTTCGAAACGAGTTTACTATTCAAAGACATGCTCATTTACTTTTCTTTCCGCGGACTTAACGCAACCTTCATCTCAATCATTGAACAACAACAATTTAAATAAAATAAGATTTTCTCGTAAATATTTTTTGTAAACAAAATGGAATGAATTCACTGGAGCTTTGAGCGCTTTTGCTTAATGGCTTCACCATGGCTTTCGGATTTCGGAAGCAATGGAATGGAATACGGGCTCACGCATCTCAAAGCCATGCTTTCGAGCGAATTTTGTTTTATCCATCCAACCAGAAAGAAATCCAAGTTTAGAAATCTACTTTGCCATTGTTTATCCTTTTCTTTTTTCCCTCCAGAAACGCTTAGATTAATAACTGGTTGTTAAATATTCACTTCGTAACTATAGCACTTAAATTGTTTGAACTTGAGACTTTTAAATCTATTCTTGCAGATTTATTGAGAAATATTAGCATGAACTGAGTATTTATCTCTACCGAGGCTTTTTAAATTGATTTTGTGAAGTAAAATTAGAATTAGGGAATCATCGAACGAGTTCTTTTGATCTTAAAATTATTTCTGAAACGCTAGTTCATTTGTATTACTTTTTGATTTATTTTTCTAAGCGAATCTCCAATAACTTTCTTGCTATTTGTTGTTTAAAAGCGATGGATGAATGAATTCATTTTGTGTTTAGCTGATTTGATTATATGGGAGAAATGAACTAAATATTCCAGTGATGATTATTTGGGAATATTTTAGTTATATTTCCAAATATCTATGAGAAAATGTTTCATCGACTGATTTGAAATTTCGATCAGTAAATATCATTGAAAAAAAAATAATAGAAAGAATTATTTTTATTAGCCGTTGTTACATTACAGAAGATGGAAAGCAGAAATTTTCGATGTTGAGGATGACTTTTTACTTTCTCTTATATGAAATATACAAAGAGAATGTTCTATACTAGTCAAAAAATTTAAATTCGAGATTCAATGGTACCTGCACGTTTCAGAACTACATGAATCCTAAAACATATTTTTGGAATTATGTCTGTCTGTGAACACAATAACTCAAAAACCGCTATGTGCTATATGGATGGAATTTGGTGTATGGTTTAAATTTCCAATTAATAGAATTTTATCAAATTTTGAACGAAATCTCTTCTGTTTGTCCGTACAGATATCCGAATATAAGTTAACCCGATAAACGCAAAATAAAGGCGGATCAAATTTGGCACACAGATTTAATGTCTAGCGTTTATATATGTAATAAATTTAAAATTATATTTGTCAGGGTTGGCCATCTGTTTATGTGCACTTTAAAGAGCATGTAAACGCTATAACTTAAAGCCGCTGTGACGTAAATACATGAAAATTGGCACGTGACTGCGTTTGCAATTCCGCATCAAAATTGGGTTTCAGTCTGTAGAAATAGAATTCCGAAATGCATGTTCAGCTTTCTGTTATTTGTATTTTAATAATATTTCATCAAATAATTACCAAAAAAATCTCTACACATCGCACTTGAATGGACTCGTCCGTAACTTTCGAACAACAACATTTGTTAAAGAGTATTTGAGAAAGCTTTCAGTAGACCCTTCTCGCTCGTTTTATTTTCAAAAATAAATTTTATATACACAGTTTGAATGTCTGTGTATTATTTATAAACCAGTTTACTTGTTTGAATTTCATACAATTTTCCGCACCCCATTCCGCAGCCAACTTGTGATCTTGTTCCTTAGACACTGGAAGATTGATAATGTTATTAAAAAGTTGATACATCTCCTTAACATCAGAAATTCAGGGTTAAAAGAACAGGGTAAGTTTCTTCACCGGAAAATATTATTAAGCGAATTTGTTTTTACACAACTGAAATTAAAAAAAAAGCTTTCAAGACACCAATTTATTTCTGTTCAATCATTTCATTTATTTTAATCACTTTTTCAAAATTAATTTAAACGCTATATAGAACTATTCCATTTTTATGTTTAAATATTAAACCATTTTGCGGTTTAATGACATTTATCATTCGTTTAATTTTGCCAATCCTAAAGTTGCTTTCTTCAGACATTTTGGTTTCATTTTTATTTTGTAGAGTAAACATCGTTTAATATGTTAGGGTAATAATTTATTTTAAAATAATTTCTCTTGAAATTCGTGCGTTTTTTTTTCTGTTTGCATTTTTTTAATCTCATTTAAAAGTATGCGTCCTGTAGGAGCATCATTTTTTTTCTTTTGTGGTTGTTTTTCTCGTTTTAACGTTATAAATAATATTCTATTTCATTTGATAATTTCATCAGTTTTTATTGAATATTGATATACTTTTATCTCCTGTTTTAGAGTCATACATTTTAAAATGCGTCAAATACGCAATCTTTGAGTTTGTATTTTCTGATTAAGAGTTTTCGGCCTTTTTTTTCCAATTTTTCGTAATCAGGAATGGAAGTATTTTTTTTTTCTTGTAACCATTACAGCGATATCATTGGGTCTCAAAATCCAATTTTTGGATTTTGAATATATTTGATAAAATGATAAAAGAAAAATTTATATAACTTTCTCTAAAGTAATATGAATGTGGACGCACAAATTCTCTCACAAAATCACGAATGTTTCGAGGAAAAAATTAACACAACAATAGATATTTTTGAAAAACCTGGTAATTTTTATCCGTGCTGGCTTTCATTTCCTTGAGAGCTCTTGTATCCTGTTCTATGAAAATTTAATTGAGTTTTGTGATAAATATATTATTCTTTAAGTAGACATTTATATTAAAACGTCTATTTTTATTATTTTATTTCTAAAACGTCTATTTTTTAAATACGGGAAGTATTATCTAATATTGAAGAGACTCAAAATTGAATCTATTAAAGTTGTTAGTATAAAGCAAGGTAAAACTGAAAGATTTTTCGTATTTTCCCCATGATCCGATACATTTTACCAAGTTCTGGAATGGGAAATCCAAGTGTTCATCACATTTATGATCCACGATGATATATATATATATATATATATATATATATATATATATATA
>JAPMOR010019048.1:0-12316 GCA_026543865.1 Argiope aurantia | reverse complement strand
ATATATATATATATATATATAGTTAAATATCAATTAGGATTGAGTTATTTTTATTTTACGATATAGGAAATAAGCACTGAAACTTATTTAACATAAAAATAATTCAGCAGCTAAATTTCTAAATTTTAATCCCATCCGATGGTTTAGAAGATAAAACAGTTTTAGAGTAAATCTGCATTTGTGTCCAATTGTCATTTTATTTATATGAGAATAATCATTTAGTATTTACTATTGGTATAACTATTATAATACCCACAGTAAGTGGAACGCTGTACGTACGTACTCTGCAAGAAGCCTCTCGACAGCACAGTGTCCATTCCTCCTTGCGGTTTCAGGAGCCTTCAGGACAACATCACTAGCAGCTCTGCAAATAATAACAGGCATACTACCTCTGTACTTCCAACTCTAAAGGGAAGCGCGCGCTACTTCATTGAAAAAACATGGATTTCTCCTTCTGTCAAATGACATATCCAACAGGCCAATTGAAATTGAAGAAAAGCTTTAAATATTTGTTGGTTAGGGCACCCAACAGAAATGTTTCTTGAAGACGGAAGCAGAAAACGGTGTGGGAGCATCCTTATATGTTCTGACTCATGATAGCGTCACTCAAAAATGGTTCTTTATGCTCTCTTCAAAGAACACAGTCTCCTAGGCAGAAATTCCAATCCTTTAAAAAGCAGTGAAACAGGCCTGATCCCTCCCTAAAGAAAAACTAACTATTATAGTGGAAACGAAGCCACCATTCAATCAGCAACCAATCCAAAATACCACAATAACACTATTTGAAAATTCTTCACGCCCTTACATCAAAGTGTCATGGATCAAAGTCCATTTTAGCTACACCAGAAGTAAAGTAACAGGCAGACTGGTTAAAAAGGCAACAGAAAATAAAAATTTATTTAAAGTAATTTTTATTTATTATTTATTACTTTATAAAAATTTATTTATTTTACTCGACTTACCAAATTTTTTCATCAAAATATTGAGTCAGAAGAGACCATATTATTTGAGGTGATGGAGAAACGAGAAGGCTCATTTTCCTAAAGTAAGCCTGCAACCAATCAACTGGGCACGAAGCAAAATATTACTTTCTACAGGGTAGTGGCCGTTTTATCTTATCTTCATAAATTCCACCTGGCCGAGATCCCATATTGCTCTTGTTGCGGAACAGGCATCCCTGTCCAATGAATGCTCATGGTGTCTTATCATTTGGCATTACTCAATGAGTCTGTCTGGTTCCGCAGGCGGCCACGAATGCAAGATCAGGAAGAAAATGCACGACATCTAATTAATCTACTCCAAAACGAACCCTATCTTATTAATCTGATTCCCAATTAATTCAATAAAAATTCCCCCTTTTATTTCTATTTTCTTCGTTCCGTTTCGATCTAGACCCAAATTTTTTGCTGGCTTTCATATTTACAACTTCTTCTGAAAGATGATAACTCATTTTCAGCATCAGCATCCTCTTTTGATTAGAAAAAACAAAACCAACCTAGAATAAAAAGCTCTCCTTGCATTTTCACCCCTTTATCAACTCATCAGTGAAAGTAATTTAGATTTCCATCACTTCATTTGCAGAGCTTCACTATAAGACGAAGTGCAATTCACCTTTCTCAAAGAGAACCTTTTCACTTCCAAAAACTTCTTCAGAATCTGATATTTGAACTCGCTACAATCAATATTTTTTCACATCGTCTTGAACCTTTCAATTAGTCCTACTTTACATTCAAACTACATTTTTTTTTTCCTTCAAAGTCTTGTACTTTGATTACTACAATTATTTTTATTTTTACTGCATAGTTGCGCAATGCATACTCTTTTACATTTTTTTTTATTTTCTTTCTTTTTGGCTTTTATACTACATTTTTAAAGTTATCCTCTTTATTATATATATATATATAATAGGATTATACTTATTATTATATATATATTAGAAATGCATTTTTGTCTTTCTCATAAGACTTTCTAATAAACTCTTGAGAATTCTCTTTTTTTCTTTTGATAGTGAATTAATAGCAAATTTAAAAAGTTGAATCATGTTTAAAGTGTAATTTATTAAGATAGCTATATAAAACTAAGCCTTCTATAAATTAAAAGATGGGTGATCTCATTGAATTTTTTTCCCTTTCTCTAAATAGCATTTATTCGCCTCCTTCAGTCCGCTCGCTTTCTGTTTTCCTTAATCCATTGTTTTTGGACAATGGTAACACATTTGCGTCTCCACTGTTTATGTTACAAACACATTTTTTTCCCAATATATTTAACATAGAAGTGTCATCCAACATCATGTATCCGATACTGAGGAATATTTTCTTTTATTTTAAACAATTAAAGTTAGGCGCTGGTTGGCTGGCATGAACTAAGAAACATCACTCTCCTCAGGAAGTCATGATATATCTTCCCCTTCATGTTCTCGAAACTGTTTAAATAGCATTATTGTTAAAGCCGCAGAGGGATTGAGTGGCGTTATATTATGTTTATATGAGGACAGAATAGTTTCAAAATTAAATTTTATATAGCAGTGAAAACAGGACCACATTGCTTGTACTGAAATGACAGATTACAAATATATTTTTTAACTAATCTGTCCGTAGAAAGAAGCATTCTTGTTTATAAACAGGGCAGTTCTCCATAAATTGGTATAAGCAGCAGCACAAATAAGAATTATATAAATAGACTGATATTTTTAAAATGTGCCACTACATGAATATTGAAAACAGTAATGTATAAATGTTTAATGATTACATTAATTTACATCGCTTTGACATCCGTGCCTGAAAATGTATCAAATGCATTTTTTATCTGACATTTAGCACGGTTGCAGATAAAAAATATTTTGAAAAACTGTGGAAACCACAGAGCTAATTAGTTAACAATCTATCAGATACTTTGTTTTAGAATTCAAAGAAAATGTTATTTTCTTTTTTGTGCTCTTTTATTTAATTAAATTTCTTAATGTTGTATTTTATGACGCATTTTTTTTGGATGGACTTGTGTGTTCTTGGTGGCAGCACACTTTTTAAATATCTTAGCATTTTCTTTAATTCTAGAAATAAATGATAAATTAATTGATAAATTTAACTGTTTTCATACCATTGGAACTTGAAAAAAATCTTGATTTCAAAGTGGTTTATACTTTTAATGATGAATTATAAAGACTAAAAAGCGAAAGAAAGATTGAAATTCTAAAACTGCAACTATTTATCACACTGATATCTTAAAAAAAATTTCTTATCAAATTTTCTTCAAATAATAGCTCCCACCCTTTTAAATCATTGAAATCTCAATTGTATTATAGAAAAAAAGATAATATTGCTGGAATTATTGTCTATAATTTTTAAACAACTTTCTAACATCTATTATCTCTCGGTTTGAAAATTCATATGATCTACTGTGGATGCAGGATTTTTAATCTTTTATTTATTTACTGTAGGTAGTTCATGTATCGGAGAATAGTTCATTCAATATAATTCTTCTAGGGGTTGCAATGACATGACCTTCTCTTCACAATGAAATTAATAAAACTTAATTACACAGGAGATGAAAGTTACAATGTTCAACACAGAATTTAACCAACAGAGTTAGCGTCATTCATTTATTTAACTGTTTCGTTGCCCACAACTCTGTTCATTTGCCTGCATTCTCGGAACTCAAAAGAGGAAGCAACGGATTCCAAAATGTCATGAATGGATCCTTAATTCTGTTCGAAAAGTAGCCGGATGCGTGGCGCATTGCAGGGCATTTAGAATCCTTTAACTGAATGTAATTTGCATTATATATGGCATGTTTCAAAATTTTTACTATTCAAAAAAGGAATTGAATGCATAAGGAAAATAAAGGATAGAAATTGTATGCATATTTATTACCAAATCTTATCAAACTCAATATGCTGTTTTCAGAAATATTAACTACAATGCAAACAATGCTTAATGCAATGCATTAAATGTTTATGCATATTTTTCGTTCTTTGTGTGTTTAGACTACTTCCTACTTTTTTTTCTTTTAGAAATAATCCAAAATGTATTCTAGGTTCATAGTAACTAAGGGATCGTTCTTTAAACATAACATTTTAACATCTTAGTTATATGTTTTCATTCTTATAATGATGAAAATATGACTTGTGTATTGTAAGCCATTATGTAATTAAGGTTTTATAAATTTCTGAAAAATGCGACTTTAGAATTAAAATTTTTTAGTGTTTATTTTTTTAAACATAGTCTAAAGTAATGAGCAATAAAGTTAGACAATTTAATATTCATATGAAAATGTCTACATTATGACTTAAATTAACCACATTACAAAAGCGAAAAAGAAATGAAATTGAATAAAACATACATCAATTATAATGTTTCAATATTTACTTTAGTGTACATGAACTCAAATGGGGATATTGCTTACATTTTGAAGGACTGATGATTCTGAATGAGTTTTGAATGATTTTGACTAAACAACCCTTTTTTAATGCTGAAGAACCTTTTGTAATGTATCGCCTTTCAGATAAATGTTAGAACATAAAAAACAGTAATATTTCCTTAAATATACAAAACGACTGCCATCACGAATCATCTCTTTTGGGAATTTTTGTATGTCTGGGGAGATGACAGATGACGAGAACCAGTGTCGTTTCATGTGCAAGAAGAGCGACGATTCCAACAGCATGCCTTCTGGGCGGACCAAGATGCAATGAGGATTGCAGCTAATGAGGCTGAGTGGCCATTTCCTGGGGTTGGCAGGAGCGACGTGAATCTTTAGTCCTAACGAAAGCAACGCGGCCTTTCTTCATGTATCCATCGCACTCCAGAGTGACAGGAATGTTCTATTTCCTGAATTGCCCTAAATATGCACGGGAGTCAAAGAATGGTGATGGGGAACATTTCACTGTCCAGGGCACTTTATCTAAGCCTACTTATAAATGAGAAGGACTTAACTTCTTAAGGAAGTTAGAAAGTTTGAATGATATCAAAAAGCCCTTTCCTACAGGGATTGTGAACCAGACAGAAAAGAACTACTTGCTTGGACATGGGTACAATTTTTTCAGTATAGAATTATGAATTACTCAGTAAGAGTCTACTCTCATTAATTTATATATATTATCCTTAATTTATACATACATGTTTTGTATAAATGTTATATGATATAATTACATTTCATAACTCATATTAATTGTTGCAGTTATGAAGTATTATCAGCTATTAAAAATCCACAAATTGACCGGTAGAGTAGTGAATAGCCGGTGTCCAAAAAGTAAAATGTATCGCCGTCCCTTTTCTTTGTTTATCTTGATAATCACAGATCAAATTACCAACCTGAAGCAAAACGGAGTAAATTGGAATAACCAATCACAGGAAACACATACCGACGTCATAAATATTATTATATTAAGGGAGAAGATGTTGGTGAAGATCTGTTCTGTAAATAATAGCGTATTCTCCTTCCATTTCTTCCTGCAAATAGTCTTGAGTCGGGAAATAAGCTTAACGATACTTTCGCTTTCATCTGAGTCGATTCATTCCGAATTTCCCAGCTTCTGTTCAGGCCGCCGGTGTTTGCAGGGATAGAAGGAAGCAAATATCAATGAGTCTCCGGATAGTTTACGTTAGTTGAGAATTTATTGTCAACCACGCCACCCCTCCTCCCGAGGATCCAGAAGCAAAATTCATGAATTACCTTCATAATAGAATCCTTGCAATACGTCTGAAAAACATTAAGGTATTTTCTGCATTTCTGCTTTAGTAGTATGAAAATAATGAGTTATATTGTATTTTAGGCTTTTTTTCCATATTTTATGCCTACGAAGATGTACAAAAACAGCAACGCATTTATCCTGAAATTATTATTAACTTCCTAGTTTTAAAAGGGCGGAAAATAAAAGGTACATAAAAAAGTACAAGGAACCAGATATTTCATATAATTGTTTTGAGTATTGGTTTTTATCAAACTGTTCAAATAATCGTCGCCATGTGCAAAAAAAAAAAAAAAAAAAAAAAAAAAAAAAAAGAATATTCGGAAGTATGTGGACTATAGATGTCCTAGTCTCAAGCAGCATTTCCTAAAGCTTTTTCAATAATTGAAGTTCCCATCCTGTTATGCACAATGCAAGACCAAGTCTATAAAGGAATAGCGTCTTCTTTGTCTTTCTTTCTCTTTTTATGAATAATGAACTTGCGTTCTTCAGTACAGTGGGAAAAATAATTAATTGACTATTTTAATATTAATCTGCATCGAGTTCAAATTCATTTTTTTCCCATTTGAAAGCATTTTTTTCTATATAAATGTTTCAGAACTAATGGTCATTAGTTAAACCATTACGTTTTCCATATTACAACAAATTATGATATATTTATGTTGAAAAGTATTTCTTTTTTGCGTTTTGGCCTTTTGCTAGTTAATAGAAGTAAAGAGAATAAAATAATCAGTCGCTAAATTGATTAAATAATAATACGTAGTATTTATTCTTCCTTTATTTGAAAACGTTAAAACAGAATAATAAGTGTGTTGACAGAGAAATGTTATTAAATCCATTCAAAATGCACCATATTCAATAACAAGTAGTGAAAAAAGTTGCTGAAGATTAATATCGATTTCCGGCAATTTTTGCCCAAAGTTTGCTTATATACGTTTATTCAAATAAAATATAAATACGTTTACTTATTGAAACAAATTAATTCAAAGTATTTGTGTTGTAATTTAAAACTTTTTTTCACAAAATTCCTTTTCTAAATTTTCTTTGCAATGTAATTGATTATTATTTGAACCAATGCCTTAATATGCAACAAAATTAGCTATAACTAATTGAAGCATTCCTCCCTTATTAAAGGAAATTTTCTTAAAGGTATAAGGGGTTTCTTAAATAAGTCATTATTTTTTTATTTATAATGCCTCATTGAGAAATGAAACTTTATTTACAGAGGTTTATAATTGAAGTCATTTAAGGAATTTGAAAAAAAATATTATAATACTTCGATTCATTTCTATTCTTTTCATTCTGTTTTGATTCATTTTTTAAAAATTATAATAGTCCAATTCTTTCTTTTGTTTTCAAATAATCAAGAATTCGATTGATAGATTTTGTAAATTAATTTAAAAAACCAAATTTTTGTACTGTTTATTTTTAGATGACAAGGCAAGGGTGATGATCTATGATCCTTTTAATGCAAAATTTGAATATTCAAAAAATATTTTAGCACAATTTATAATAATTTTTGATTAAAATAAGTTTTATCTTATTTTCGTCATATTTTTCACTACAGTCTCGCTTTGGAATTCTTCGAGCATCTCCGAGATTCAAATGCGTGAGACAACAAAGCAAAAGTGAGATAACTTTAAATTTGTTGAAGAATTTAATCTTCAGTTACATTTATTACAGGATTTTTTAATTTACTCAAATTGATTCAATTTCTATTAATTTCATAGACTTGATGCTTACACATTGGAACGGTAGGTAAAAAAAATTGTACATGAAGGTCAATAAGGTTATGAAGGTCAATAAAATCTGTATATTACAGAGATTTTACTTTATTATTACTCATATTTTTATTAACGTTTTATAACGTAGAAAATAATTCTTATTTTATATACAATATCGAAGTAAACCAAAATCTAACAAATCTTCTGTCGTTTATATTATATAATCTTAAAAAATAAATTTCACCACAAAATACAATTTATCATATTTATTATATGTTTTATTTTTTATAAAAGTTTACCAGCATCCTCACTTAAGATATTTCCTGTGACATTATTTTTTAATAATATTTATTTTAATGTCTTTACAGTTCAATAGCAAAAACTGATAAAAAATAAATATTTCCCAGTTCATAATACGCTAACGAGAATTATTTGAAAAACTTTCCCTGATTTAAATTATTTTAGTGCAACTATTGCTATATTACAAATTTATTATTAAAACAATTATATAATGAAAACTTTTTAGAGGCCTACAAGATGACAACAATTGCTTGAAATCAAGATGCATTCAAATTCATTTGAGTTGCTGATAATTATGTTCTAAAAATATTGAAGCATTCTACCTTTGGCAATTTCAGAAGCCTAACTTATACGAGGGGAACTGAATATAAAGGCCAACTTATTATAAATCGAGATAAATAGCTATAACTAATTGAAATCACAAATATTTAAATTTCAAAAAAAAATTGTTACACATATAAATAGGGATTGCAATACCGGGCCAAAATTTCAATACCGGTATTCTGTATTTTTTAAACCTTAATACTGGGATACCGGTTTTAATACTGGTATTAGAAATTTTGGAAAAAGAAAGAAAACGCAGGTGTTTCTTTTTTTTTATTTGCCAGTTTTGTTAGAGAGTGTAAATATCACAAAAAATAATTTGTAACTTATAAATTATAACAGTATATAATCACAAAAAAGTAAAGAAACATCTTATTTATTTAAATCACAAAAAAAGTGTAAATATCACTATTCAGTTTGTGGTACTATTACAAATTTTTGAAATGTGATCTAAAAAAACATAAAGCATCAATTGTATTGTCATTAAGCCTGAAAAGTAATTTTGTGTAAAAATTACCAGCTGTCGAAAACGCTCTTTCGGCATCTACGCTAGTTGGTGGTACTGTTAGCAATGCGTGATATACTTTTTCCAAGTATTTACCTCTAAATCCCTCATCTTCAAATAAATCGATTTCTCATCGGATGATTTTGGATATAGCTGATTTATGTATTGTATTTTGGTTCGTTGAATTCTTTTTATTTATCGCTAATTCTAATTTTTGTTCAAGAGACAATTCCTTTTCCCTATCGACAGTAGTGACATCATAATCTTCGATAATTAAACCGAATTCTTAATGTGGATAGGTTTGTGGGAAAAAAATTAAGAAACTTTACTCTAACTTAATCAGATTTGAATTGGTTATTTTCTTTTCTTCTTTTCATTTTCATTTTTAAAATCATTAGAATTATGTAAATACCATAATACATTTTCTATTACGGTATGCCTTTCTTCTGTGCGATTTTTCAATGTAATATATAATTCTTCAGATACTAATGTGTGCTGTTCTTTCAGTGAATGCAACATGAAATTTATTTTTGCATTAGCTGTTAATAAATTAGAATCTCTCCGACAAAATGCCTCAATTGTCAGTTTTATTGGAAGTAGAGCTGATATAGTTCTAGATATTAAGTCGAATTCACTATCTGAAAAATTATTATACACGTTTAAGTCTATTATTGCATTTTGGATTGAATTTCTCAGTTTCAAAAATCGTTCCATCATTAGGAGTAAACTGTTCCAACGTGTTTTAGAATCTAATATTAACATATATTCTGTTTTATTTTCAGTTAGTATATATTTTAGTAATATATCCTTTTTATAGGGGAACATTTAAATATTTTAACAATTTTTCGAACTTTATAAATTATAGGAAGCAATTCTTGATAGGTTAATATTTCTTCCTCATTAGCAATATTTTCTTCAACAATTACATTGTTATTATTTTCATTGTCAATATCACTCTCACTCTCACTCTTTTCAAAGTTGGAATCCGAAGTTTCCATATCCAGAGTATTTGGATTCTTCTTTTCTTTATATTTTTGATATAACACATCTATTACTCCGAATTGAATTCCATGTACATAACACAACTGCTGATTTGCACCAATCAACTTTCCAACTTTTTTCATAATTGTTGCTCCATCAGTCGTTATGGATAATATTTTCTTTCAGGGATAATCCATGTTTCGCTAATTTAGATTTAAGCAATTAATTAAGCCATTAATTAGCTAATTAATTTCGCCCGTTAAGGAGATATAAAAACAAAAACGTATACTATTTTGCTATTTTGGCGATTCCTGAACATATAGTGGAGACAATTTTAAAAATTTCTATTAAATACTGAAAAACCGGTATTTAAACTTCTGAATACCGGTATTGCAAAATTGTACAAATGGCTCAAAATACCGGCATTCGGTGTCCCGGTATACCGGTATTGCAATCCCTACATATAAAGTAATATGCTATGAGTAGTTGAGACACTTATGAAGGATGCTTTACTTATGAAAATCTCAAAAGATATTTTAGAAATATATTTATTTCGCAGCTACTTAAATCTCAAAAATATTTTTTAATAAAAAAATTATCTTATTTTAAAACAATTTCTTTAGTTTTTTTAAATGTTTCATTTAAAAGAAATTTTGCAGAAAAAAGAGCTTACAAATTGATATTTCTAAAATGTTTCAATATAAACTTTAAAGCTTCTAATTTTAAAGCAAAAACTGATAGAAAAAAATAACCCTTTCCTTTCTAAAAAATAGAAAGTAGAATATTTGAGTATAGTCATTGAAAATTAAGCATTTTATGAGGAAATTAAAATGCTTCATCAAAAATTACCACCTAAAGTGTTCAAGATTTTCAGGCATAAATTAATTTCAACATTTACTTCGGGAAAAATCTTATGTACTTAGTAAGTTGTTTAATGTCAAGATTCCCTTGTAAACTTGTTTTACTTTTAAGCTAAAGAGTTTCTGGAGGAGACACTCTTTTAGCTGTATTGAACGTTAATAAGAAGAAGAATTCGTGAATTGCGTTTTTAAATTTACTTATTTTTAATAACTTTAAAATTGATGTTCTGAAATAATTTTAGTAAAATTTTAAATATGAATTTAATAAGAAACAAATTAAAACATTATAATATTCTCACGTAGATATTTTAGTATAGAACTAATCTCACTTAGATATTTTAGTATAGAACTCAATGACAAACACAAGAAGTAGAGCTAAACCAATTTATTAACTCAAATCTGAACTGAGAACACAGTGACTGATAAATCTTCTGCTTTTATACTAGCAGGGAAAATTCCTGAATACTTTTCTGGAGACAGTAATAAAAGTCCAGAACACTTGTATGGTACACTAAAGATATGTCCAGAAACTTCTGAAACATGAAATAAAGGGAAACATAAAATTAAGAAAAAATATTTACACAAACTATGAATCGCATTATCTGTAGTGGGATTCGAACCCACAATCTCTTAACCATGAGACCAGTTCTATGACCATTCGGCCATGGAGAGTCGACTGCCTCTTTTCAATGCCTCATTGGTCCCTCCTTAGAAGAACAGCTTCTCGATGTTATGACATTTCACTATGTGGCTCTAGTTCTTGATCCAGTCACAAGGCCAGAATAAGTCATCGCGTCTTCACGGGGAGTAGTCTCTTGAGAAATGTCTCTTTTCGGAACCTCCGTATTTTCATAAGAATGTTGGTCGTCTTGTTCTTCTGGGTTATGGTATGGCTTCATACGTAAGACGTTGTCAACTTCCATCAGTTTCCACCTTCTAGAATTAGCATCGAAATTGGCTACTTCATAGGTGACGTCGGACAACAGCCTCAAGACTTGATAAGAGCCGAAGTACCTCTTGAGGAGCTTCTCGGAAAGCCCTTTTTTAAGAACTGGAATAAAATTCCACACCAAATTCCCTGGTTCGTATGCCACCATCCTTTGTTTGGAGTCATAATGTCGGCGAACTTTCTACTGAGCCTCGAGAGTTCCTGCTCGAGCTAATTGCCTGGATTCTTCTGCCTTGTTGATCAGATGGCTAACGTAAACGTCTTCTTGGCTAAACACGTTAGGCAGAGAGTAAAAATCGTATCCAACGGCGTTTCAGCTACTCGCCCATGTAGTAGGTGGAAGGGCGTAAAACCGGTCGTGTCGTGCTTGGCAGTGTTGTAGGCAAATGTGACGAACGGCAATATCTGGTCCCAGTTCTTCTGTTCGACATCAATATACATAGAAAGCATATCTGCTAGCGATTTTGTTGAATCTCTCTGTAAGGCCATTTGTTTGCGGATGATAGGCTGTTGTCATTCGGTGAGTGATATTGCACAGTCGATTAATATCGTACACCTGCTTAGACTGGAATACTCAACCACGGTCTGTAATAATAACTCGTGGAGCTCCATGCTTCAGGATTATGTCCTCTAGTAGGAATTTGGCGATTTGTGTAGCTTACACCGCCAGTAATGCTCTGGTGACTCCGTACCGTGTCAAATAATCGGTGCATATTACAATCCATTTGTTGCTGTCGTCAGATTTTGGAAATAGTCCTAGCAGGTCGATTCCGACTCGATGGAAAGGAGCGGCAACTGGTGAAATAGGCACGAGATGGCTTCTGAGGAATAGATTTTCTCCTTCGACATTCTCGGCAGTGCATCACATATCTTAGAATATTTCAGTACAAGCCTGGCCAATGAAATCGCTTTCTTACTCTATCATACATCCTGATGAATTTTAGATGACGACCTTACCGCCGGACATGGAGAGATTCTAGAATTATG
>JAPMOR010019045.1:575334-609437 GCA_026543865.1 Argiope aurantia | reverse complement strand
ATAATCCCAATTTAACTAAAGTATTACAGATAAGAAGATAGAAAAATAAAAATTTAAGGTAATGGAAAAAAAGTTCTTCGAAGAAAACGTTTCTCAGCCATTTTTTTTTAATTATTATTATTCTGGGAAGATCATTTATATTCCCTAGCAAAGCAGGTATCTTATTCAGTTATGCCACCACTATAAAAATTATGCGCATATCTCAATAATGGTGGTATAACATATTCGTAAGGCCGGTAAGATGGTAAACTGCCCTACATAAATTTTGCTTTGCTTATTAAATACAATTTGTTTAGTTACGAGAGTATTTTGACTGATACATAAAGTCGAGGAAATTCAAAGACAAATATTGGGGATAAATGAGTGAAGGAAGACCCGAAATATAAATGTCATGTTTTAGTATTATTATACATTGTGGATTAATTTTAAAACCACTAGAAATACATATGAACACTTAAAATTGGTAAAGTGTTCCAAATGACGTAAAGAATTATCTTTTTTGTTGATGAAATCAATAAATACAGTGCTAAAAATTACATAATTTTATAGTCTTCTCACTCATATTTAATAAAATATTCTTGATCCGCTAATATTTTAATCTAAAATAGGAGTGAGTGGTCTCCCCCGGAACTTTCTCGAATGCTCTCTAATAAAAACACTCATGTCTTATTAACCGCATGCAATCAGCTAATAATAATTCCCAAAGAGTTTATAAGAATGCTTTCTTTGGCAAATTTTTTTGGCGTTTAATTGCTAGGATGGAATTGATACATAAGTCTCAGAATCCCGAATATAGATTTCGGCGCTTTTTTTACAACTGATTGAAATTCGATAAAAAAAAACTGCAATTATAATCAAAAGATTACATACGAAGTTCCATATATTTAAGATTGTGTTTTTGTCACACCAACAGACGATCAACTCCTTGAAAGATTTGGTTCCAAATCTGTTATACGTATCTACACTTTAGGTATTAAATAAGAGCACCAAATTTTATAAATCTAGCTTTCTTCGTTTCATAGCTATCGCATGAACTGATATCGATCAGGTGGACAAATAAATTTCCTCTGAATGGATTTCATTCAAAATTTGATAAAAATCTACAAATTTGGAATAGAGACCGTATATCGAATTTCATCCGTCTAGTTCAAATAGAGTTTGAGCTATCGTGTTCGCAGACAGACAGACGGATAAAATTCCAAAAATGTGTTTTTCTAACTCAAGCAGGTCTAAAATGTATTGTCGGTTACAATACTTTCTCTTTGCATGCTTCATTTATAAGAAAGTAGGTATGGGTTCCTTTTTCTGTAACTGAATCTGACCCAAAGTATGAAATTTTGGATATTAATGTTTTAGACAGTTTTTGATCATTTTAATGGCCACGCCAAGAACATTCATCAATGAACGTGAAGCGCTTTTTCAAAGTAACCTTTGATTTACCTAAAATAATGAATTTCATAATTTGTTAATTTTAGAAGTAGAAGAACGGAATTTCTTTTACTTAAAATGTTGAGAGCCAAGGTTATTTTAATAAATGTGAATAACAGTACCGCAGAATAACTTTAAAATTTAAATTTCCTTTCTTTTCAGAGGTACATTTATTAATTCAAGTAACATTAAAGTAATTCTTTATTTTGGTTATCTATAACCAACTGAATGTATATTCCCATCTCTAATGGTTTAGGAATTAGCTATTATGTCCAGCGGAGGTCATTATAGAAACCTTCTTTTAATGAACTGGAAAAATTACATGAAATTTCAACGCATTTTTACTTTCTAATTTTTTTTACTTACTTTCTTACTTTTTTCTAATTTTTTTTCTTTCTTTCTCTATCAAATTTTGAGCAAAATCCGTTCAGAGGAAGTCTGCCTGTTCGACGGTTTGTATATAATTTAACACGTTAACTACAAAAATATGTAGATAAAATTAGATACACAAAATTGACATCTGTAGTTTAGATACCTTTCAAATTTTGAGTCAAATCCAACAAGGATGTACACTGTACTTTCAGATATATGCGAATGTGATAACTCAAAGATGCATTTGACTTAAATATATGGGATTTTGTAACTACAATTGTAATTCGGTATCAAACTTTTTCTTCAATCAGCTGGGAAGAACGCGAGCACAAATTCGATTTTTGAATACTATTAACTGAATGCCAGGGATTAATTGTCAAATGACAAGGACTGCATGACAGATTCAGCAAAAATGTTATATTCATACCAATGGTAACTATGTCGGGCGTAATCTTCACACAAGTTGGAGTTGTAAGCTGCTCTTCAGAAATTTCTTATGTCTCGTAGCTGTTATCTGGCTTATAAAGCGTCACCACATTATTCCCCCTCCAGTGCGTCGGAGGTGAGACGAACGATATTTTGTCCTGTTTTTGTTGTTATTAGTGGTGATATATTGGTTGTTGCGCCTTAGCCATTTTTTTTTTATTTTTTATTTATCAGCTGCATTTTTTTTCTTCTGATTATTTATCAGCTTTTTCTTTTTATTTATTGGCTGATTTTTTATCAGCTTTTTTTTCATTTATTTATTTCTGGTAGAGGGCGCCACAACAGTTGTATGAAGTTTGCGTATTTTCATCACCGGGTCACCAATGTTGCTATTGGTGATAAGCGAGGATCGAACTCGCAACCTTCTGGTTCGTAGCCGCGTAACATGACCACAAGACAAAAGAAATTTCTCATGTCTCGTAGCTGTTAACTGGCTTATAAAGCGTCACCACATTACTCCCCATCCAGTGCGTCGGATGTGAGACAAACGATATTTTTTGTTCTGTTTTTTTGTTGTTATTAGTGGTGATATATTGGCTGTTGCGCCTTGTCCATTTTTTTTATTGGCTGATTATTTATCAGCTTCATTTTTTTTTCTGATTATTTATCAGCTGTTTTTATTTATTTATTTCTGGTAGAGTGCGCCACAACAGTTGTATGAAGTTTGCGTGTTTTCGTCACCGGGTCACCAATGTTGCTTTTAGCGATAGGCGAGGATCGAACTCGCAACCTTATGGTTCGTAGCCGTGTAACATGACCACAAGACAAAAGAAATTTCTTATGTCTCGTAGCTGTTATCTGGCTTATAAAGCGTCACCACAACTATTTTGAACTATTTTACGCCATTGCCATGCAATGATTTCTTTGGCTTCTTTGATTGAGAATAAAATGTTAATTATAGGATTGGAGGCTATTCAAGGGGAGAATATTACAAGAGGAAACTTCAAAGCAAACAATATGAGAAACATTCTATGTAGCTATTTTGTTTCAAATGTAGGAATTGTTTCCTGGCATGCATCTTATAAAAATATTCTGATCGCCATGATGTTAGCGTAGCGACAGATAACTGTAAAATATGCCGCTTTCTTATTTAAAAATATTGCAAAGTATTTTTAATTTATTAGAAATAAGTTAAAAACATAATAAAACCTTTTTTAAAAAATGTAATATTGTTACTAATTTTCCTATAATGTTTATATTTTTACAAAAAAAAGTTATTAATAATAGACAGCTCAGAAATAAAAAAGAATAGATAATTCAATCCAGAAACAATAGTGCAATGCAAATAACAATCTCTTGAACTAGAGTTAACTACTATCATTTCTAGATTCTCAAAATTAGATTTTTTTTTTTTTTTTTTTTTTTACGACTCCATCTTTTTATTTGTAAGTACATATGAGAAAATGTGGATTTCCCGTATATCGTTTCTCTCTTTTTTCTTTCAATAAATCAAAATCGTGACAAATTTCATGCCAACAATTGCTTTTTTTTGAATTTAAAAACCATTAGAACAGATCTTTCTTGGATTAAATCAATTGAAATTTCATTATCGATATTTAACTCACTCATGTTCATAATACATGAAAACCTATAAATACTAAAAGAAAAATTGTGTTTCACTCAAACAGGTAAAACTCACTGTGAAAAAAAAAGCAACTCTAGACGTTGAAACATGCCGTGTGTGTAAGCTTGCATTTGATTATGTGCGCCAGTACTTGGACGGCGACGGTAAAAATACCTTTGGTGCCAGTGGCAACCGACGTCTGCATATATGCAAGATTGTCGTTATGGCGGCGATGGTAAACTTACCGCTTCGGAAAAATCCGTTGTTTGTGTAACCAGCCTTAGAGGAAACTAATAGTTTTTGTGTTCTTGTTGCTTTTTACCTTCATTCAAGAATATGAATTGCTGTTGTACTCATCAATTGTAAAATTCATTATTGCACAAATTTTCCAAAAATTTATTTTCTTGCATTGGCTATTCTAAAAGTTACTGGCGAAAAGCTGTTAAAAAATTAGCTACAATTGAATTTAATTCATAAATAACTTAAAATATAATAAGAATCCAACTAAAAATGGTTTGATATTTATAGCTTTGGCATTCAAAACGTGTATATGTACTAAATGTGATAGCTCTATATCCAATCTAATGTGGTAAGTCTGTCGGTCTCTTTTGTAGAGAGTTAATAAATGTAAGACGATAAGTATTCATTTTATTATTCTTAGGAATTCTTTCGTCGTTATTAAAGTCGGATGCATTAAACCATTAGAGTTATAAATATTCTAAAAATATTCTTTTAAGTGCAAAAATCTTAAATTAAACGCATATACATTAGGGAATACACAAATATAATTGCAAGAAATTCAGAAATGTTCCAGGTCTTTTCAAATATCCCTTACGTATTTTAATAAGATCATCTATAGTTAAGTTACTTTTCAATGGCCAAAAGAAAAGGAATTTCTAATCTACTATATTCTTGTCCAGCAGCATTTCCTTATTTTATGGCAAAAATTAACATTATTGATACTGGACAATTGAGAAAGGGACAAATACTATGTTATTGTTACACAGTGGATAGTATGCCTATTACCAATAATGGATATTTCATGATGGTACCTTTTTTTTTAATCAAACTCTTTCGTTCCCCTCAGGGGAACTTTCTTTTTCCTTTAGTAAGGAAAGGGGGGGGGGAAATACAAAATAACTTTTTAGCCGATTTGTCTACGTGTACAGGAGGTCACAATGCCTGACTGTAAATAACTCCGGGTATGCAATGATTTCTTCACCCCTATTCTTTATTTAGCTTAGAAAAATGAAATAAATGCACTGATAGCTATCTAAACCTCCGTCTTGAAAAAGACTTAATTTCCTAACCATCGGAAAACGTGCTTAATAAATGAATCCTTTACTGGCATTGACTCCATGAAACAGACTCCATTTTCTATCTGTTAGTGATTATATTCCATTTTTGTTTATCAAATTTTTCCATTTTGTTTTGTTACCATAAATTTAAAACAAGGTTATATTTGTTTCAGCACACCTTTTGACTTATAATTAAAATTGAAAAAAAAAAAACTTTTTTTTTTATAAAGAACATTTGCAAAAGCTATGCTGAAGCAAGAATGATCCTGTTGCTCCTCCCAGTAATATCAGTTTTTATTCATAAAACTTTTTATTCGCATTATAGTAGAGATCTTAAATCATCTAGTAGCGATTGATAATATTTGCCACGAAAATATAAATTTAAAAAGCGGCAAATTAACAATGATTTTTCGTTGTCGATAGAGCTTAGACTTTTGTGAGATATTATCGTTCGGTTCAAATAAATCTCAATCCATGTGAACCGATTGTATGCTTTAACTGTCGTTAGACACATGCTGAGCATTTCATTCCTGTTGGATATACTGACGAAGACACGTGGTCTCAGACTCGTTTTTCTTTCGCTCAGTTTGTAAATACTTACATCGATAATAAAGGTTGTTGTTTTAGGTCTATATTATACCTTAAAACTCGTTCAAAAACTTGAAATTAGTTTATAAAAGGGAAAATTAAGGTAATGTGCCCTTGATCTATGTGTTATAATATGAATATAAACTGAGAAATAAATATTAGTTCAATTATATCCGATACATTTGTATTAGTAGAATTATTATCTCCTTAACAGAATCTCCCAGAAAAACGAGGACGAAAGCCGGAAAATGATTTTATAGAATTTTCCGATTTCTTTCTTCCTTATTATTAATTTTTACTTTTTGTTACTCTTATTAAATAGATGTTCATGATGTTTTTATTTCGCAATGCTTTGTCTACGAAAAATCCAAAATAAATCTGTAGGACTGACCATACGTCATGAATGGGCAACACCGACTTGCATTGTTTTAACTGTATCATAATTTTAATAAAGACATCACTTTTATGATATAAAGTAAACATCCTTAATCGCTAATTATGACAGAATAAAATTTTAGAAAAGTTTCACCGGAGATTATTGAAATAATTCTGTAATTTTTTTCAAAGAAAAGCCCAAAATTTCAATAAAAAATTTGCTTTGACTCATAGACATTCAATTTATACATGTTAACTTTTTAAAAGCAATTATTTTTAAATTCCCCTTATTTATAAATGATTGAAATGCATTTTAAATAAATTATTTTATCCTCAAAATTTTTTCCACCATGCATATTCTGCATCATAAATGCTTCTTTTTTAAATAAAGAAAATCATACTAAAAAGATTTATATCACTTTTTGAATGAGTGTACTCATTCTTATATACGTATTTCTTTATCTTTTAGTTGTTTTTATTACAGCTAAGGGTTAATTTATATGATGTCTAGTTAGAGAGGGGGTCATATTTTTATGCGTTTATCAAATTATCTGTCTCTTATCAAGAGAATATGCATTATATAATTAATATAGTCATATTTTACCCTATATTTTTATAATAATTTTATAAACAATAATTCTGTATTAAAGTTTTTATTTGCATTACAACTTTACTGTTATTTTTAAAATGACCTAAAGTAAAATAGATTTTAAATGTAAAAAAAAAAATCAGTTTTTATTGTTCCATTTCAAAAATGGAATGTAATATATATGATTTAACATAATTAATTACAAGAGTTTATTTTTTAATAAAATTTATCAATTTTTGGACAACTTATTTACATTTCATCACATCTTCAAGAATTAATGGTCACTATATTAATTTCACTTTTTAATTGTTGTATGGTTTATTTTTCAACATACATTTTAAGTAGTTTAATTAACATATATCAATGGAAAAATTAATGTTATTTTTTAAATTGTATTATATATTCTTTATTTATTTAGTATAAAATTATATTATGTTTATTCATAATTTTTTTTATACAAAGCTAATTATTCTAGATATAAATTAGATCTGTTATATGGTTAACAATTGTAACTATCAAGTAAACTACAGTAATCATTAGCAGCAGTTACATAATTTTGTGATGGTTGGATGATAGCCTCAATTATAAAGCTCAACAATTATAATATCTGCCCCTGAAAAAATTTTCCTTTTGGGACCAAAATGTAAGAAAAATGTCAGTTTCAAAATAAGAATGATTTAAAAAAAATTAAGATATTAATTATAACATCTTTGTAATTTACTGAAAAGAGAAAAATTCTAAAAACTCATCTGTCCTAGAGAAACATAATGAAAAGAGGCATTTAAGACTAAAAATTCTTATTAATGATCCAGATGTAAAACATGTATAAATGAATTATAAAGGTAATTTGACTATTTTAATATGAAATTCTGTGATAGAATAGACCAATTATCTTTGAATGTTTTGAACAGTCATTAACGTAAGGTAAACATATAAAACATTTAAAGGGTAAGTTATAAAATGTTATGAACAATTAGACAGTAGTTAAAAAATTATTCAGAACCTCAAGATCAATCAAGATTTTTTTTAAGTAAACATAATTTTTTAAGCAGTGTATTTTTACATATCTCTATTTAATTTGACGTATGTTTGGAAAGATAGAATATTATAATCAATTTTTTTATATAATTTTTTTTATTATAGAATATTATAATCAATTTTCTCTCTTCTATATTTCAAAAATTTCATTCATTTATGTTTCCCAGATAACAATAAGATTTTGTAATGTTTAAAGTACTTAATTATCAATTATTTGATTATTAATTAAATTCTATTTCTATACATGTGGCTTTATCTCATAGTGAATTTGTGAAAAAAGTGAATGATATTTATAATAATGAAATCCAATTTAAGATTAAAAATTAAAAAATAAAAATATAATTCTTAATGCTTGATTTTGTTAGTGTAATAGTATATAGCTTTAAGAAGAATGTGGATGGTAGAACAAAATTATAAAAACTTGAGAAACTGCAGTTAAAATTATTAAAAAATTTAAGCCACAATATGTATAATAAGAAAGAATATTGCTATATATTAATTTAAAATGATATATTATAGAATATATAAAAATGTTAGTTCTCTTTAAGTATTTCTATATACTGTTTACTCTTTTATGATTTTGTTTTGACATTCAAATTTTTTTAAAAGACTAATTCTTATTATAGGTATACTAAGGGAAGCATGTTTAAAACTATTATTGTTTTATTTGAAATAAATGAACTTCCCCTTAACTAATTATGTAAGAATAATTATGTTTTCTATGGTTTCTTTTACATTAAGAAGGAGCCATTTCATTTGATGACACATTGCATAATCTCCCTTTTGTTCGACACAAAATTAATATGTAGTATATTCTAATATATATTAGACAATATTTTGATTAATAATTCATTTGTATTTTATTGCAAGCGAATAACCATTAATAGCCAGATAAGTAAATGAAATTAAAGTTGAAGACAACAATTGTATTATTTTATATTTTCAACACTTTATTTTAATGATTTTTGCTTAGATATCAAGATGTTTGATAGGATATATATTCAGCATATTAATCTATTAATAAAGGCGTGCCTTCTAAAAAAATTGTTATTGATTTTTTTTTTCCCCTTAATTCATTGGAATATTATCTCAATGTTTCTTAACTTTACTACCAAATAATGTCACTCCCATGTTCCAACAAAATAATTTAAAATTATCAATTTATTGATGATTGAAAATATTATATTATCAGTGGAAATATGCTACTGTATAAAATTTCAGAATTCTATCGCATCAAGGAACAATTGAAAAATTCAATTTTTACGCATATGAAAGTAGTAAAATCAGTCATGTTAATAAAAACATAAAAAATGCATTACTTCTTTGCATGTTTACAAAATATTCAGTAAGTATGCTATCTTAAACACAAAATGATCAGAATAGTGCTTTAAATAAAAGGCATATAAATTATTAGTTATATTTTGTAGCATTTGAGCACACTTGTAATTCTTTGTAGCTTTATAAAAAATATCGCTGTAGCTGCTATAAGCTATGGAGTATGCTGATGAAGTATATAGAACAAAAAACTGTAGCTAGCAAAATTAGCAGCTAATAAACATTTTAAAAAAATGAATTTTCAATAATGTAATTATTGAAATTTTAATTTTTTTTATTTAAAAATTTATACATCTGATATAGTGCTCTCATAAGTAATGGTTTTTATTTTCTAGTAATAAGTTAGAAATCTTAATGTAAAAACTAGCTTTTAGATAATACTTTGTTTCTAAATTCTCTTTCTACATTATATTTATAGGTTGTTAGTTTCATTTTAATGATATATTATATAAAAAAATTATGTGTTAGATTAACTTTTTGTAAAGTTTTCAACCTTACACTAGTACTTCTGCTTTCAATAAAACACAAATGAGTGTTTAATCATTTTCAAATATTACAAAAAATGTTTGGCATACCTTTATTTAAAATCCTTTATTAGAACATTATAGAGAGAAATCATAATCATAAATTGTCTATTGAAACTAATCCTTCTCTCTATCAGAAAAGAGAAAAAAAAGGAAAAAATATTATAAACTTATTAATGTGAAATCTTATTTAAATAACTTTTACTTTATTTTTAAAAAAAAACAATTTGAAGTTTTCAATAATTAGAACAGGAGTTTCAACTGTTTTACTGTTATGATTATGATTCAAAATGATGACATTTTAAGCACATTGACAAATATTTTGATACTATCAAACGTGAAGAAACTGGATGCTATTTTTAGAAACTGTTGGATGGTTTTAAATAAAACAAATTTATGAGTATTAAAAAGCTCCAAATATGTCAAAACAAATTCCTATCAGAAATAATGGATCCTAGTGCATCAAAAATAATTCTATTCAATAAACATTGAATGTTCCATATTGAAATTTACCTATAATTAAATTATGGATTTCATTAAAATAAATTATGAAATCTTTCCATTAAAGGTTTTGAATTTTCACTTTTTACCAAAAAATGTATACTTACTAATTTATAATTAATGGTCATTTGTACAAGATATTCTTCACATTACTTTACACTTAAAAGGCTGCTGTATGTTAATATGGTCTCTTTATCAAAACTCGAGAGATTCCAACATCAAAATCCCATTTCTACCAAAAATCAGTTATGTATGTAGTGCATGTTTAATATGATGTCTGTGATAAAAAAAAAAAAAAAGATCATTTATGTATTCAGAAGTTTAAAGAAGGTCTGCTAGTTTATATGCAATTCTTCTCATCATTCAGAATGAGGAGGTTCATCCCAAAATAATCTTGATAACAAACAAAATAGTAATATAAGAAAACTAAGAACAGGAAATACATAGTTATTTCACTTTTATTTACACTGTTTAACAGCCTATTTACTGAATAAAGATTGTAGGTGGGTTTTTTTCCCCTTCTTATAATTGACCTTTAATATGTATTAGGTTTGAGAATCAAAAAAATGGTTTTGAATTGGAAAGACCAAAACTTGCCAGTATGATCAGAACAAAATTTCTTTCAAACACTCTAAGCTATTGTTATATTTGTTTGCAATTTAATGCACATTAAAAAAATTAAAATCTTTTTTATCTGCTCCCACCATTTTTCTTGATTATTGTTTTTTCAAGTGTTTAAATATAGCAGAAAAGATTTTTTTAATCCTTGAGACGTGCTTATTTATATGATATGGTAAAAATATTTATTCTTCTCATATTTCAACAATATTACTTTAATTTATTGTGTTAAATTTGCATTCATTTTATTTCAACATATATTTTGAGCTAATTTTTCTTAAATGAACATTTCAAAATATTTTTTATAATCAAAAAGGAAAAAAAGAAAAGGGGGGGGGGAAACCTCTCATGTAATGAGTCATTTCCAGAAAATCTGCACAGAGTGTGTAATCAAAAGTATTAACAAATTATTAAAATAAACTTGAATATTTTATTTTATATTATTTTTCTTCTTTCTTCAAAAATAAAAATCATTAGTATAAAAGGTGTTTTAAAGGAAAAACAAACATAATTATCAATTTTACCTTTAAACCATGGTGCTGAACTAGGCATTTAGAGAACCAATTATGATTTTATGGATTTCAGATTCTTAAATGGGGGGGGGGGATTCTGAAATGCATATATCTTGCAAAATGAAATCTATTATGCTGATTATTAATAATACACTACCTAAATTAGGATATACAAACAATGTTAGAATATTGTTTCCATATTGTAGTCAAGCTGTTTCCTGAATTTATTTCTGTATTCAATTAAGCAAGGTAACAACTGCTAATTATTTTTTTATAAAATTAATGTCATAAGCATTTATTAAATACAAAGTTGTTTGTATTTGTTAAATTAAAAATGTTCTTGCAAATACTTTTATTTCAGTTTTAAATTCAATAATTCTAATGAAATCCTAATTTAAAATAATTGATTTTTATGCTCTTTCGATAATAACAGAATATCTTCACTTTTTTCTCTATTGTTATAATTAGAAATGTAATTGCAGCTATCCAAATATCTGAAGTTAAGCATATTTAATCTAATGTTATTATTCAACAAAATTTTTAATGCATCAAATTTTGTGCGATATTTTATGCATTATATTACTATTTATTGAAATGAAAAAGTTATCTTAATCATCCTACTTGTGGTATGTTGGGATTACCCCGTCGACTATTATCGCCAAAAGGTAGCTTTGCACCAATAGCTACAAATTGCTTTTCATTATGATGGCGCCAAATAATTGGCGCATTTTCGCGAGCGTTGACAGGCCGATGGGATAACCCCAAAGCACCCTAGTTATGTAGTATTAAATTTTATATATCAAAAATTATTTCTAATTCTGATTTTTTTTTTTTTTTTTTTTGTATGCCACTTTTTGTTATTTTCACAGTTTTTCAGTTTGCATTTTTTTCTAAATGTGATCTGAAAACTTCAACAGCACTTTTATTTTTCTTTTGTTCTACTTAAAAATTCTATTTTAAATTATATCTTTAATTGTATCAAAATAATATTTATATTTTTGAACTCTTTAGACACCATTTATATTTTTAGCACAATGATTATTAATCAAATTAAAATTTCATATTATGTAGTATTTTACAATGTTAAATTGTATGGTATTTTTTGCTCATTGTTCAAATAAGGATCAAAGGTTCGTTATTATTCATTATTAATTATACATTTTTCATTATTCGAAAGAATCAATAAGTTTTTGTTTTAAAAGTTGGAAATTTAAAGTCGAGGATAGTTTGATATTAAAGGAACAAAATAAAATGGTAATTAATCTTGACATTTAATTTTAAAATAAATACATCTTATATTTTACTTGTTCCATTTGTTATTATCTGCCATTAATTATATAATGGTGAAAATAATGAACTAATAAATGGTAGTAGTTTTCTTGGTACTTATTAATTAAAGGTGAGGGATTGGCGATTCGTCGGTGATGATTTTGACATCTTTATATTTATTTATTTACTTTACTTTACTTTTTTTACATCAATAATTTGTGTCATCAGAATAACCAGATGCTTGTTTTCTTCTCGTAAGTTAGAAGCGTGCTCATAGGATGGTAATATCAATTTGGCTTTGGTACTAAATTTGACGGGTGTTGGCTCTTTCACCGTTAATTAATAAGTACCATTTTCATTAATGTTATTTGCTGTATATTTTATTTTTTATCGATTTTTTTTCACGACATATTTACAGTCATTGCTGTCGACATATATTCGGTAATGATTTCACACTTGGTATATATATTGCATTAAAATGTAAAATAAGGTATTCAGCGTTTCATACGAACATTAATTGATTCATATATATATATATATATATATAATAAACTTTTTTCAAACCCAGTATTACTTGACATTAAAATTCTGTCTATAGATTTTTCCTTTGACTATTGATTTTGATAGCTTCAGAAGCATTTAGAATTTTTAAATTTTTCTGTTTACAGTCCATAAATGTCTTGTATGGACTGTAAACAGAAGCATGTTTTTACTAAGTCAAACTTCCACATTTAAAAAAAAATTATTTTATTTAAGGATTTATTCTTATTTTATTTTACCAAAAAACCGTTTTCGCTATAAAAAATTTAAAATTAAACTGAATTTAAAATAAAAATCTTGCTACCAGGAAATCTTACTCTTAGGAAAAGGAGTTTTAGAACATAAGTTAAGGAATGCTTATTTCATTTTCTAATTTCTAAAAATGAGTTTAGCGAGGATAAGTAAAAAACTTGTAAATCAAAATTTGCAATAAAAGTTTATTTTTAGCACGAGATATTTGGAATAAGTAATATATCATTAATAACTGAATAGTAAATAATTTTAATTTATAAACAGTATATACATAAATTTGAGATTATCATCATTATTAGAATTATATCATAAAACTTTTAAACATCAATTCACAACGATTGTATTCAATGCTTTTAAAAGAAGGGAATTTCTATTTATTTATTATTATTTTTTATTGAATACATTGTGCAAGAGTAATTTCCTCGACTGACTAAAGGACCTTGAAAAACCATTCCCTTATGATTATGTTACGGTCAATGTGAATAATTATTAATACTAACCGATTATTCATATTGGCCGTAACAGTTATACCGATGTACGAATGTTTTCGAACTAAAACACACAATTCAAAAATAAAATCAGTTTACCTATTTGACTTTAAATCAACAAGATAAGTTCGTTTGCATATGATGTTTTAATATGTTTATTGGAAATCCAATAAACCAATGAAAAATTCGAATTAAAAATGTCCGAATTAGCCAAGTTCTGCAATATTATCTTCGGTATAAATTATTTAAAATTTCCTGTTGATCCAAGGTGCACATTCACGTCTAAATTAATATTTTTCAATATATATAAAGATGTTAATGACATCTTTGCAAAACAATTATTGCAATCTAATATTTTTTCGAAGCAAAAAAGTTGATATTAAAGTAGTATTGAGAATCTTGCCTTCTTTAATATCAATATTTTTGCACTTACCTATGTTTCTTTATTTTTTTTTATGTTTTGAACAACAACAAAAAAAAACTATCGATTTATTGAATTTATTTATCTATATTTTGGAACCCATACAAACTTATTTCTTTAGACCTAGTTAATTATTTTTTAACATATTTGATGTTCTTTTATATTATATGTTCTCTAGCATTTTAATTTATACTTATTCGTTAAGTCTATTCAGAAATATTTTTCTATTCAAGCAACTTAATATTTTTATTTATATCTCGTAACTGACCATTTATTTATCTCTAAGTATTTTTCACTTAGTTTCTTCTTGAAAAGAAATATAATCTTGTCGTTATATAAATCTTGCATGGTTATAAATTGTTTTCATTCAAAATTTTCATGATTATTTAATCGTTAAAAATGCGTGAGTAGTTTTAAGTGTTGTTACCACGTGTGTTTTGTTTATCCTAATTTTCCCCAAAGCTCGATTGCGTTATGGGCGGGAATTTTCGGATATGTGACGACCAATCAACAAGCCACATTTCAGGGGCGTGTTTTGCATGTGTGACATCACTTTGGTTCTTCTACCAATAGGCACCCATCCGAAAATTTTGCTACCTACGGGTAGTCAACAATATCTGTGTGCTCGGAGACGTTCTAAGATGTACATGCCATAATGTTGGCTACTACTACTACTATTATTATTTTTTTTTCCTTTTGTTGTAAGGATTTTCATTGCATTGAAAGCAGATAATTAGTTATATAATAAATAAATATGACGGTAAGAACATTTTATGGCTGTTATTTTATTAAACATTAATTGTTGCAACAGAGTTTAAATAACACATGGTGTCGTTGTATGACGTTAGTTTTTCAAATTTAACTCAGTTGAGTTAAAATCTATTTTACGAATTTAGAATCGATTATCCGAAAAAGGAAATAATAGGAACATATTTTTCACATCGTTTTGATATATTTGTGTAAATATATTAGAAATTATAATTTCAATTTTATATTATAAGCTAATGTGTTGCAGTATAATGTGCTTTTCCAATATTAACTATTTAGAAAAGAAGCTTTTTAAGGAAAAGAAAATTAATTTGGAATAATTTGCATTGTACATATAAAAGAAATGTAATATGACTCTTTATAAATATATTGCATATGATCTGCATAATATTTTGAAATTGCAACTTATCTGTATTCTCTTTAAAAGTGAAACAAAATAATCTAAATTGTATATTTCCATAACATATATATATGCATGAATATTACTTAATTATTTTTTATTAATATTATATTAGCTTTTTATATTCATAATATTTTAGCATCCCCCCTCTTCTTGCACTGTCTTTAATTTTACTGTAATTACTTAATAACATATTAGTTGCTATTTGCATAGAATATTTTAAAATTAAAAAAAATTCATAATAAGTAATATTTATTAAAAAATTTATAATAAGTAATATTTTTCCTAGAAAAATTTTGTTCTAGTTAGTTTCAAGTATGTTCTTAAATAATTATCTCTTTATTTGACTGATTAAAAAAATTTGACTTGTTTTTGGAAATGAATTTTTGATTTGCAAGTAAATTGTAAACAAATGTTTTTACAGTTTAAAGATTTAAAAGCTCATTTGCTATATTATCTTAATAACAATTTGTAAATGATAAATTCCTCTTCCAAAATATTAAATTATACTGAGAGTTAAACCCCATTATATTATTTTGATTTCTTCAGATATCATTTCATAAAATGTATGATTAATGCTCTCATGGTTTTGAATTATTCTTCAGTTACACTTACAAATTTAGAACATTCATTTTTTAAAATTTTTTTATAACTTGTTTTAGTATGTTGTTTCAGTTTTGTTAATGGCAGTTGGAAGAATATTTTGGAAATATAATTTATGCTTATCTTTCTTTTAGAAATGTAAAAATTCAATGAACAGCAATTCTGGAGGAAACGTCGAACAGAAAGGAAGACAAAAGAATGAAAATAATACACAGAAACGAGTACCGAAATTAATTATTTCATTAAAAGAGAAAATACCTGTTATAATTAATTCTCCAGAATTATCAGTTAATGCAAGTTTTCCAGAAACAATAGCTGATAAAGTTAAGTTAAGAAAACGAGGAAGAGATTCCTCAAGTGTTGAAGTTTTTAAAACAATATCGCAAGCTATTTTACCTCACAAAAAACGAAGAACCAGTTGTGGTTATTCATCATCTCCTTCATCTTCTCCGCACAATGTTGAAACTTTTAAAGTAGCTTCTAAAGCAAATTCCAGCAGAAGTCTACCGATTTGTAACGCAATAAAAAGTATCGCTGAACTTCCACGTGGAAAATCGAAAAAATCTGTCATAGAAATGGATAATGTGTCTTCCGAACTGCCGTATAAAAGAGCTAAACATTGTCCTTTCAGTAAGTGTTTATTTTTTGATTTGTTTAACCTTTTTGTTTGCTTTAGAACTGATTGTTGATAATTTAATAGCTTAAATTATACTTGCATATGCTTTTTTTTTTCCCTTCAAAAAACTGTTATTATCAGGAAATACATGAAATATTGATTTTTCATGCTTAAATATGATTTTAGTTGAAATTATTATGATAAAAGATTTAATTGAAAATATTTTGGTTATGTTTCAACAATTGTTTATGTTCATTTAAGAAAAATGTTGTTAGAATTGTTAGTACCTTTTATTAAAAATATTTTAATAGTATAGCATTATTTATAGTATAATAATTCTAGGTATTTTTGTATTATTGCCAAATATGATCAGTAAGCTAGCTTGACATTTTTGGTAACGAACTGCTGATTGCTGTAAAAGTGATCTTTTACGGCAATTTTTTACATGACTTTTTTTTCTTCTGTCGATTAATTGTTGGCTTGCAGTTCATGTACAAGAACCAAATTCTAATAATAAACAGTCTATTATTTTAATGATTTTTTATAACTTTTCAATGTTTGATTATTTTTAATTGAAAGGTGCCAAAGCACTTTGGCATTTCTCATTTTAAAATTCATTCTACTTTTAAAAATTTTAACATGGAATGTTTTCATTCTTTAACTATTTAATAATTGTTTCTCTTCAAAAAAATGTATGATTATGGTAACCAAATATTAAATTTCTAGAACAAATATTAACTGAAAAGATATGCATTATTAAAATGCTAGTATGCAAGCTATTAGTGTGCAATAATTGTTCCACTTATTCAATAGCTTGTACCTTTAAATATTAAGTGGAAGAATTGAAAATATGTTTCTTGACTCTCAAATTGTTTATATTCGAGTTATAATTTGAATAATAATTTTTATAATTCATAATATAAAAACATGAATTATAGATATGATTCATATAAAAGAAATGTGTAATATTAGAAAAAGAAATATTTTTCATTGAATTTCTCTCTTTGA
This sequence comes from Argiope aurantia, assembly GCA_026543865.1. NCBI lineage: Eukaryota > Metazoa > Arthropoda > Arachnida > Araneae > Araneidae > Argiope > Argiope aurantia. The sequence goes on along the minus strand of JAPMOR010019045.1, from coordinate 591,844 downwards.
TTTGGTGTTTACATATTATTAATATTCTGTTTTGTTAATAATCTGATATTATAAGCGAGTTTGTTTCTACCATCACACCACTATAGAAACTGGCTCAGCTCCCGTATACGGCCTCCGCCAAATTGGCGAGAAATTTGGCGATAAACGGTAATTTCTGGTTGCCGTCATCGGCATATGTATTCTTCTTTATGGTAACCTTAAACCTTAGAACATATTCAGTATTTTTATAAGGAGCAGCTCACATATACAGCTATTAACTTTTATAATGCTTTTAAAATGAAAAAAAAATATCAATGTTTTCATGAGAACATATTCAGCATAAAATTAAGAAATCATATTTAAAAATCGGAGCAAAAAATAATTTCGTCATAATCATTTAATATTAATTTTGAGCATTTAATTATACATAAAAGCAAGTGAGAATTTCATCATGCTTCATTATACGTATAATTAAACAAATAGTTTCATTTGGATCTTTATCATAAATATTTTAATACCCCCCGCCCCTGACTTACGCTCGTGTATTTTGTCAGTCCTAGGATTAAGCCTAACATGGCTTCAAAAATTAGTCAATAATCACAATATTTATCTGAATTATTTAAAATAAAAAAGGGGGGCAGCACCACCCCCTGACTTATAGTCTAGTGCATTTTCTCAGTCTTAGAAATAAGCCTAACGTGGCTTCAAAACTTCCAGTTAAGAATCACAACATTCTAAACACGCATTATTGGCGACTTCTTGGCGAAAAAAATGGCGCCACTAGGCCGTATACGGGAGCTGCTCCTAGAAACTTATGGATAGTAACTAAATTTAGTACAGATATATTTGGATGTTGGAAATATGCTCTTCAAAATAATTAAAAAATAAAGCAGACTTATGACATTTTTTCATTGATAACTTCTGTAAATTTTACAGCATAAAAATTGTTTTTACACCATTATAAATCTCAATAAATTATTATTATTTTTAGTTTTGCCAATTTAATTGCCTTTTAATTTTTCTTTGAATTTCAACATTTTTTTAAAAAGATAATTTATACAATATTTTCTATAAAAGATATTATTTCAGTAAAACTTAAACTATTTTTATTTCATCTAAAAGTATTTAATCATATGTTTTGCTTCCATTGTTGAAAGCTGTAGAGTAAAAATTCTATTTGTTTTTCATAATCTTTATCCATGCAGTTTTAAGTTTTTATTTTATTTTTTCCATCTTTTTTTATTTGTATGTGTGTGTGAAATCAGAACTCTGTTAAGCTGTTAAATATTTTCTCTTCTATGTTGAGAGATCATGTTGCCTATTTAATTTTTTTCTGCCTGTTGTGCATATAATTTTACTACTGGAATCAACTGTGCATTTTATATGAGAAACATAAAAGTGAACTTACTGCATAAGACATCATGCAGTTAGATGTTGGATAGTAAATACACTTTCTTACAAATATGATGTGCAATTTGATTTTATAACTATAGTTCATCACACAATAAATAGGATAGGTGTGTATATATATATATATATAATGCTAAATTATTAAGAAATGCATTTTAATAAAAGCAGAAGTTTTATTTTTATTAAGAATGTTTATTAAATATTAAGAAAAAAAAACAAAGTTTGCACAGAAAAATTAAACTATGTTATAAATTATCTGAATGTATTGTTATTTCTAATCTGTTTAATGAATTTTTACTGATAACTTTTAATTGAAGTCATGATATTTTGTTTTTCTTTTTGATTCAAAAGCTGACTTTTTTTAAATTTAGATAATGAGGTAAACCAATTAGCAGAGTCCTCTTCAGCTGCAAATGTAATGGATATACATGAACTTGAAGTTGCTTCATATGAAGAAGTTTCTTCAACAGAATCGTTCAATTTTTCTTTATCCTCCCCTCAACGGAAGTATGATGATATGAAAAATATTGTTACTCTTGCACCTTCAACTAATATAACACAAGTTGTAAATTCATCTAAGTTTCCTAACAAAAATGTTAAGGATCAGGTACCTGCCATACCGTCAGTGAATGCTCCCCAAGAAGTGCATTATTTTTACTTGCCAGAGAAAGGAGAAGAATGTGTGTTAAATAAAAAAAACACATCTAAAGTTTGCTGCAATACTGAAAACATTGTCAATGTTTCTCATAATGACCACGCATATCCAATTACACTGAACGAATCTTTACTTAAAGATCTTAATGTTGATCTATTGATATTTGCGGATAAAAAAGATGAACTTAAAAATTTGGATTCATCTACAGTTGAAGAATTTTTTTCGCATTCAAAGGAGCTCTCATTGGCTAACCAGAGGTAAGCAGTTCTTTTACATTTCTCATTTTTTACTTTTACCAAAAAAAAAAAAGCTTTATATGTACATTATTTAAAATTTTCTAGAGTGCACAAAATACTCTGATTTTTTTTTGAAATCATATTCCTCTCCCCTTAAATAATAAGAAGATTCTTTACTCACACTATTTGATAAATTCTCCAAAAATCCCATTAAATGTAGATGTTCTGTTGAGCTTCAAAGTCCTTGAACATCCGAGTTCTGTTTCAGAGATAGAAATTCTTACCTGTCTCCCTCTTAAAAACTGTAGTGACAATTTATATTCTGAAGAGGTTAGGAATGAGTATTCTGTTCAATGGAAGAAAAATGTGTGCAAGAAATGGCCAAATTCTTAATTCGTTTGTGCTAGCTGCTTAAGAAAACAAGGAATGTTTTCTGGTGTTTAATCAATTGCATTTCATAAAGAAGATATTTTGGTGTTATATTTGGATGATTAATATATTTCCCTTAAATAGATGTTTCAGTATTAAATAGATGTTTCAGTAAGTATCAAACAATTTTTAAATTATTAATAGTTAAATTTTTCGTATTGGAATCTGAAAAATATTTTAGTATGTTTTGTATTAAAATAAATGAATTCTATCCATCCACAAGTATTGATGAAATAAAATGCATATATAATGAGAGCAAATATTGTATACTAATTGATTTCTGGAAATCTCAAATACAAATCGCAAGAGTATTTTTCTTGAAAAAATTTGAACACATACTTTCATTGTGCATTCACTAATTAAATTTTATTTTTCATTTTGGCCGACCTTGAATGTAAATTATATAATATCATAATAACTGCATGATTAACTTTGTGTTTAAAGAAAAAAAAAATCAAAATTTTTAAAATTTTGTGCAAAATTTTCAATACTACTCTAGTTTCCGTGATCTATTTGTTTATTGTCAATAAAATTGTGTGCCCTGTATCTAAAAAACTAATAGCCATCTTCAAATTTACCTTATTATTTTGCACTAAATAGCATTCTTTTCTCTCTGTGTACATTTATTTTCAGTAAATATATATTCAAAAATTTTCTTTAACTTCCATTGTTTTAATACTATTCAAATAATGGAACACAAGTAGAAGTGGGCCAGTAGCACATACATTTTATGGGTTTTCAAGTAATAAGTTTAACATAAGTTATTGGAATAATACCATTATGTGTTTTGTATTTGGGTTCCTTTATTTTATATTATTTATTTTTTATATTTTGCCCCTCTCTTAAATAACTTAGTTACAAAAAAAAGTTTTATGTTCTGAATTCAGACTAACCAAAAGAAAATTAAATTGGCTACTTAAATTTTCTTTTTCAGAGCAAATCGTTATATTGATGCTCTTACAGACTTGGTTATTCAAATATCAAAACAGCATGATTCACGGATTTCAAGTCAATTAAATGGCCTTGTAAACCAAGATAGTGCTGCTGTTCAACTTTCTCCAGTGAATCATTCCAGTCAAGCAAGAACCAATCAAAATATACCTAATATAAAGAATGGAATATGTGTGTCGGATTCTACAAAAACATCAGTTAAGCAGTTCTCAAGATCACCATCAAGCCATTCCCCAGGTCCTAAAAGTTTTGCTAGAGGTTATAGAAATACTCATAATTAGTAAGTTAATAAGTTTTATTGATTCATTGCTATTAGGGTTGTTTAACTTAATTTTCTCTTAATTGTTTGAGCATTTAAAAAAGTATTTTGAGCTGAATTTTTAAAATTAAAAGCTGTTAAATCCAATTTATTCTTCTGATTGCTGATAATTATGCATTAAAAAAATAAAGCTAAAATTATTCTGACAGAAAGGAATTATTTTAATAGTTTATAATCAATTTTTTTTCTTTCTTAATAAAAATGATTGCTTTTATATGGAAGAATATTAATGGCTTGATATTACTTGTAGGTAGAGGATTAAAGCTAGTAAATCTTTGCAAATATGTATACAATAAAACAATTTTTTATGACCATTAATAGGCGATTTTAAAAGATATATAAAGGCATAAATTAAATCCTAGCCAACAACAACAAATAGTTTAAATTTTAAGTGTATTAATTTTTTATAAAAGGAAATATAATTAATATAGTAAAAGACATAAAAAGATTCTATTAGTCATCAACTTATTGATTGTTACTTGTTAATTTTTATAAATAAGCAATAGTTTCATTTATTTCTGTGTATTCACTATTTGTCATTATCTCTCCAAATAGCCTTTTATTGTGTTCTAATGACTTATCACTTTGAGAAATAATCTTGTATAAAAAAAAACTTCTTATTAAATTAAAATCATCACATAAGTAATATGAAAAAGGTCTTACCCATTGATTTTCGATAAAATTAAAAACAGATAATTATAAACAGATATAATTAATTAGCTAATATTGTTTTCAAATTCACAAAACAGGCAGTAGTTTTGAATAATATCAATCAAATGAGAGAAACTTTTTAAAGTTCAAAAAGCACTGAATAAATATAGTACCAATATAGGTTTGCAGAAAGTTACTCTGGATTTTTCTTCTAAATTGGAAATAAAAACTAAATGTTTTGACTGAAAATGCATAACATGTTGCACAGTGAATTAAAATTGAAGTTTTGACTATACTGAAATTATGTGAGCTTTGTATTTATTTTATATTGATACAGAATATAATTTATCAAGTGATAAATTATCTTATCATAAAGCTTAATTCTGTATGTCAATAGTTTATTGATACACCCAGTGACAGATTTAGGCACTTTGTTATCCTAATAATGCACATTATGAGATTCCTCTTCTAATTAAATGGTAAATTTTAATTATATATTTTTAATTAATAACATATTACTGATATTTATTTTATTTTATTTTTATTTATTTTTTACTTTAGTGATTTTGGAAAAGTACATATGCTTTTATTTTTATTGTAGTAACAAAACATCTTTCTTTGCATAGAAAATTCTTTAAGAAGACGTTTGGTGTAGTCAATGAATATACTGAGGCAGATGGGAAATGCACAATTGTACTTGGCAAAATGTTAATATAATTACTTTAATTTTTGACAAATTTTTTTGGCAACTAGGCTAATAATATCTGTTTTATTTGCCTGTACCACTTTTTCCCTCTCAATCCTGCAGTCCTAGTCAAAAATTCACTATTGACTGTATTTTCAAACTATATTTAGCAAAAAGACATGAGTACTTGTAACCATCATCTGGTCATAGTGCATTTAATTTAAAATAATTTATTTGTAAAACAGAAATTGTTACAAAATTTCTGAACTTTCTGTTTCTAATATAATTACTTTTAAAAATTTGTTTTAATGTATTATGTACACTTAATATAGCAATAATCAATTCCTAATTTATCAGTTGGGGAGGTACTAGTGCTATTTTACTATGTAATTATAGTAAATAATTAAAAAGTATTTATTGTACTTTAAAGGGGTGGGGATTTCTCTACTCTCATGCTCAGAATATTTATTAAAATTATTAATCTTTCTTGTAGCAATGGTGGTTTTAGGCAAGAAAATCATGTTTCAAAAGAAAAAGAAAAAAGGAAAGCTATGGTAAGTGTTGGTGGTTTGTTTGTCCAAAAATTACTTTGGAGATTTCAATTCCTTAGCCAGTGTACAGAAGCTACTTGATTTTTTTCTTCTTTTTTTCTTATTGAAATTTTTATATTATAAATTGAACTTTTACATTAGATTCTTATGTTTTTAAATATTTTGTTTGAATGTTCTTGTTCTTAACTATCATTTCACATCCAATTTCCATGATAATTCTGTTTCTTAAATTGATAAAGGCAGTATTTCCTACTTATCTTCCATGGTTTTTCATATTCCTTTAATAGTTTTAGATATTCTTTTTGTTTGCTTCACCATGTTCCTTTTAGTTAGATCACAATAGTTTACTACACTTTTCTGTTGTCCATTTGTGAAATATCTGTTAATTTAGCAAGAATGTGAATGCTTGCTGTATCATGCTAGAATTTTTATTTGATTGAAATGAAATATTCTACTTAAATGTTGATAATACAGTTTTCCCAGTAGTATAAGAAATTAATTACTTTATGATTTTTTTTATCTTGTTGTTGGTTTCTTGTTATGTACAAAATTAGCAGCAAACATAAATTGCTTATTAAAAATTAATTTCTTTAGTATATTTGAACGATTTTCACAAATTTTCTTCAATTTGATTTTAAAATGTGTTTTTGTGTTTTAATTCTAATAATAGTAATTGTTTGACTTATTACATACTGATTCTATGGCTCTTGCAGCATTCTTGAGTAACTGAATATAAATATTTCCCTTTAGAGAAAAACAACTTGTCTTCTACTCATCTTTTAATTATAAATACCATTTTGTAATTAAACAAAAGTGTGTGATATCAAATTATAAATTAAAGTTCCAATATTACTAATTTTTTTTATAAGCAGATGGTTAATTTTATACCACAAGCAAATTAAAAGTCTCATAATCTTGAGAGTCCCTGATAATCCCTCCTTCTCATCATAATCCTAGAGAATCCTGTTGATTTTGAGTAGGCTCTTGTTGCCTAGATTTTTATTGCCACAAATGCCATTAGATCATTCTCAACCTTTAATAGAATATGCCAGTGAAATCTGTAAAATACAGCAGAGTTAAAAATGTCTCCACTCATTTGGTCATTTCATTATTGAATACAGAAATCTCAAATTCCATTTTAGCATTAAACAAATCAACAACGCTTTTATTTAATGTGTAAATGGCTAATTTATTTGTGTGCAAATAAAACTGAGCATGAAAAAAATTAATGACTGATGTTATATCTGTGTACTGTATCATCCACGAGAACACTTCCTGCCAAATGTCTTTTTTTATGGTAGTCACTAAAGAAACAGGTTATTGTAGGAAGAGTTCAAAAAAGTATCCAAAACTGTGATTTCATAACTGAAAGTAATAGATCAAATAAATTTCAGAATCCTCTATAAGCAATGATTAAACTAATTAAAATAAAACAAATAAGTAATTATAAAATTCAGTTCTTATTCATAAAAATATATTAACTATGGTAAAAAGAATGTAAAATTATCCTATTTCAAAATATCAAAACTATTTCTCAAAGACCAAGTTATAGTTGTGTAATTTCTTTTAAAAAATCTAAATCACTGTTACAAAATTCTATTTCTTCTAAATCGGAATCCTAATCCAAATCGCTGTTCCTAATTTTAATTACTAGTTCATCCACTTGCTCTTATAAAGTTCTGTCTTTTTCCCGGGAAGTGTTTACAAGTTTTTCCACATAACAGCAAAGTGCTTCCTATTCTTTGGAAATCATTTCACCTTTAACTTGGTATGATAAATTATTTAAATTCTCCTAACTTAAATTGCCAGTGCAATTTCTTTTTTTTTTATGAGCCTTTTAAATGTAGACTGAATTAACAAATAATGAAATGCATTTAATATTAATAAATAATAATATTAACTAGAGAAAAGATTAATGAAATATTTAAAAAGTAAGCTGAGTGAATATAAAAACTTATGCAATTACAGCTAAACCAAGAAGACAAATGATCAGCTTTTTTATAGCTTCAGACTGATGCTAAAAAAAAGTAACTCCCAAATTTCCATCCAATTTCTCCTATTCAAAATGAATCTTCCTTACTAAAACCTGTTTCTCATGTTTCTATAACAACTACTATAAACAAAGCGATTTTGTAGGAAGTATTATCCTGGAGGACACACAGTATTATTCTTTCAATGATATTTAAATATTGGCAATATGTGTATGTAAATATAATAAGAAAGGCTTATTTTTTCTTTTTATGTATTTTTAGGATGAGAGATGTATTGTTTATGTTGGGAATATTCCTCATGGTTATTTGGAAGCACAGTTGAGAAAAAGGTTTCAGAAATTTGGAACTATAAAGGACATCCAAATAAAGTCAAAAGTGTTAGTTTCTCTGTTTTTTGAAATATGATTTGTTATTGTGCTGTGATTATTTATTAAAAATGAAATTTCTGTATTATAGTAGGTGTGATTTCAACAATTCGGATGGTCACTCTGTGGGTTCTCAGGAAATGAAGTAAGTTTTTATTAATTCTTTCTCTTATTGATTTTTTTAGAAATAAAACATTTGTATGTAAATATTCCACTTGAGAAAGTTTCCTTCTCAAGAAAATTCAAAATTTTTGTATTATATAAACAAACATAACCTTTTTTTTATTGTATATGTAAATATCCTTCTTTACTTACCTCGAATGATTTTTTTTCAAAAAAAATCTGATTATTATCTCATGATTTATCCATTTATTGTTATAGTCTGTAAAAAAATGTAATCTGATTAAATAAATTAATAAATGAATTAAATAAAATAGAATAATAAGTTAAATAAATGATAAATAGAAATAAATTAAATGAATCTGATGATAAAAAAGAAACAACAAATTTCTCTATTTTATTGATTTGTATATATATTTCAAATATATAATTATATATTGTACATTTTTTTAATGTATGATTTAACTTATTGTAACTTAAAAATTAACAATTAAAAGATTTCAAGCGTAGCTAGATGCAGTATTAATGTCTTTGATACTGATTAGTTTCATAAGAACATACTAACCTTAATACCTTACATTGAATTCTTGTTTAAAGTTAGTTGTTCTTAGTTGACATTGATGAGAAAATATCTCATCTTTTTTTATAACAGGTAATTAAATCAGAGCTTCAATGCAATAGTCATCACAAATTGACAATTATTAACACTCATATATTAAGTAGTGTATTCCTAGTAATAGTTTACAATGAATGAATGAAACTTTCACTCACAGTAATTTGTAGAACAAGCACTCTTTATTTGTTAAGATATTGAAACTTGGAATATATTATTATAATTATTGAATTTAATAAAAATCCTGGTAAGAATATTATAAGGGGTAAATAAAATATTTTATGTTTTTGTTTTTTGTAGGAATTATGGATTTATTACATTTTCATCTAATCAAGAAGCAGCTAATGCTATTGAGAGTAAGTTTTTTACATGTTTGAATGCAAAAAGTCTTGTATTTGTTATAAATTTAAAATTATGAAACTGCTTATTCTTATTCTTAAGTTCAAAGGATTTTTATGATTTTTCAATTATAAATAGAAAATCTTATCAGATGACTGAAATCTAAATAGATTTTGTAACATAATCTAAATAATTATATATTATCAAGTTATTTTGATATATTATAAACATTCATTTTTTTTATTATTATTATTAGAAGGAAACAGAGAACATGAATTGAAATTTCAGTTAAGTTTTGGAGCAAGACGTCAATTTGTTGGAGAAGAGTACAAAGATTTAGGTATGAAAGTATGGTTATAATTTTACTACTTTTTATCTGTTTGATGCTGTAAATAAATTGGACATTTATGCTTTTTGAATTAGAATTTCTCAGGATTTTTTTAAATATAAGCTATTTATTTAATTCCATTTTTAGACTAATATATTATAGGGTGCATAGTATCATGAAATACGCTTAATTTTTTGGGGGGGGGGGGGGGGAGATCCTTTTAAGTGCTTAGGGTTTATATATTTGATGGATTTTTTTTAGTTTGTTTAATATCTAGATCTTAAGGCAAGAGCACCATTTCAAATCTTATTCAAGTAGTTGACTAATCTTTTACTGAAAAAAAAAAATGACCCACAGCTATTAATTTGGCAGAATATGCTTCAAGACTCAGCATGATGAAACTTTTTCAAAGTCCAATCCTGATTTGGTTCATGATTGATAGTATATATATTATTTGCATCAGAATTGTTAAGTTGAATCAGTTATTCTGTAGGTATATTAACATATATTTTTTAATAGGCAAGATTTCAATACTTTACTGAAATTTGTTTTTTCGGAGAAAAGTCTTATCTCAGACTTTCTTTGAAATAAATATTTTTGTCAACATAAAACACCATATGACAGAGTATTTTCCTGTCTTAAAATAATATTTTCTAGTTATGTATTGTAAGCAATCATAGCATGGATGTATTTTACTATCTGTGGATGAATTTAACTATTATCTGTGTTATATAATTAATATGCATTGTTTTCTTTTTATATAGATGGAATTGTGGCCAAAAATGAGAATTCCATGTACAAGAATAATTCCAGATCTTCCTTCCGACCGAAGAACAAAGATGATGATGATTTTGATTTTCGGAAACTCTTACTAACTGAGATGAAGGCTAGAGGTGTGAACACTGAGCTTTTTAGTAAAGCGTAAATGAGCTTCCGAGAGGCGTCAAGAGCTTTATTGTATAGTGCTCATAATTGTACAATATTCATTATCATTTACATTTAATTCATTTGCATTATTTCAGTCATCAAATTCCTGGAAAGTTTAATTATGTAACAGAATTTTTGTCAAATTGATCATTTCCAGAAGTCTAGTTTAAGACTAGCTTGTTTCAAATGAGTGAGAAGCACCAGTATCTAAAATTACTGACTTCTACTGGATTGAGTTTAAGACACTTGGAAAGTGAATTCTTCTGGTGAATAGAAGGATATTGGGATTTTTTTATAATTCAGAAAAGAATTTTCATTTGAAAAAGTGTATCAAGATACAAGCAACTTCAATCAAGATATAAGCAACTTCATCAAGGATATTGTTTGCATGCTTTTAAGATTTGTTTGAAAATCTTGAAAGTATAACTTATTTGTAAACAAATTATTTTTGCAGTTTACTTAAGGAGCAATTTTTTTGAAATAAATTTTGTTTGAATTGATTATATTAGCTTTTTGTTAAAAGATTCTACAGCATCGTTAGACAGTGATTAAATGTCTAAAATTAATAATTTTGAGAAAATTAAAAAATTTTATGTTTTTCATATTTAGATAGATTAAGAAAATCTCTTGGCAATTGCCTTGAAGGAAAAAATCATTTTATAATACAATATTTTCCTTTTGTTTAAAATGCTTAAATTTTGACTATATATTTTGAATTAACTAGACAATTGGCTTGTCTACTTCATATATGAAATTATGAGAGTGAGTGTAATTTAAAATTTTGATAATTTGCTATGGGTCTCAAAGTTAGTTAACTTTGGAATTCAGTTTCACAATTCTGTGAATAATAAAATAAAATATCTTATAAAATATTTCTGCTCCTTATAGTGAATTTCACAATAAAATTGAAATAAAGTGGTTAATAAAGTTTTGTTTTAAAAGAATAAATTATAAATTGAAATATTATTTTTACTAAAAATTGCATTTGAATAATTAACTTTTGATTTTTAAATAAGTTTTAATAATCATATTTTTTCCCCCTGTTCATTGCTATGTCTTTTGAATATTACTGTTGTTTATATCATGAGTCATTAACTTAGATGGTAAAATTAGTGTATTTTACCTCTTCAAAGTATCTTTACTCTCACTATATGTTCTCTCTGGACATGACTTTTTACTAAAAATCAAAATGCCAAAATGACATCGTGTTCTGAAAACAGACACACTGTCTGTTGAAACTTGAATGTATAAACATTTAAGAATGTGATCTCTGGAAATATTTTTAAACAATCAACTGATTAATTATAGAGCTTGGAATTTTCATTCAAATGAGTAATATATGTACTGCTATTAAACAGTTGTATTGTTGGTAAAGTATTTTATGTTCCTATTTATAATGAGTGATTTTTTTGTGAAGAGAAAAGATATGTTGAAAACTTCATTTACTTTTGATTTAAGCAAGAAGTTGGATGAGTTATTTGTATATATAAGGGTTAGTGCAAATCAAGAGTGGATACTATAATAATAATTTATCCTGTGGTATAACTTTCAAGTGTACTTGGAAATAAAAGATCAACTGTGTTATGTGAATAACATACTGCCAAAATATCTGTGTTATTTCTTATAATACCTTTACTGTTCTAATGTAAATATTATTGAGAATCATGAACTTGGTCAATCTGACTTGTTGTATGTGAACTTGAATTTAAAATTTGAGATTTAATCATGAACTACTCTTATAAGTCTGTAATTTAGCCTGAAATTCTATAAAAAATATTTGGAAGTTGAAATGTTTGATTTTTAAAATATAATTAACCAATATGCTGCATTGCTATGCATCATGTTTTCACTATTGTATACATTTTAACATTCATTCCTTTATCAGTAGATGTATTTTTATTTGAATATTTTTATCTTAATATGCTGATGTACAAATTCTTAATATGATTTTTAAATGGATTTTACTTTGTATTAACTTTTCTTTTATCACTCTACTCTGTTCTGAAAGTGACCATCTGTTTTAACAGAGTTTTGCTTCATTTGGCTCTACCCTCAACATGTTTATCAAGAAATATTCCTAATCTGTTGTTATTCGCACAGTCAGATTGCTTACTATTATAGATAAAGGAAAATAATGTACAGATAATATATAATTTTTATATGGTATTGAATATATTTTATAGCTCTGTGTTTTGTCACGGAAAATTCTTTTATGTCAACTTCATTACCTCATTTGCTCAAATTTGCCAAATGCTCATTTAATATTTGTTGCTTACTTTTGTGGCATGAATGTTGAATAGAGTAATTTAAAAACCATATCTTTCTGGTGCTAAAGCAAGTTCGTTTTTACTTAATACCACAGCTTGTATGCCATTCATTGCTGTTATCTTTGTTGAAAATAAGCTGTGTATAGATTATGAGATTTTGAAGTTTAGACTCTACATTTATGTCAAAAGTTTCAATTGTAGTGTGGAAAAATGGTGAATGAATTGAGCTTATAATAATCCAAACTATTATTTGGAGGACAATGAGTGTTATAATGATGAATGGCGATTTTTGTGTAAATTCTTGATGACAGTTTTTAACTTTTTTTTGAAGAAAAAATCAATCAGTTTAATAATTATTAGTTAATTTCATGTAACCATGAAGATTGTTGATTTAGACGTATCTTTGAATATATTAATTGGAGCATTAATATCAATGTTTTATTTGTCTTTGAAAAAAATTCATCCCTAATTTATACTCTTTAATCTTTGAAAACTAAATTGCAATGTAATTATTGGTGATTTCATCAGACTTGTCAAAAAGCAATTCAAAAGAAAAGAAATTGTAAAGTGAGGAATTAAATATAATATATAATAATGACCAGTGAAAATGCATGACTTAATTATGCTAAAATGGATGTGGGAGAAAAAAAATGCTTTTTTGTTTTTATTTGGAATGTGTGGTTGAATCATCCACAGTTTTGTTGCATAGGAATCATCTTTTTACTCTTCACATGTGAAAGCGGTTGTATAATTGTGCATTGATACAAGAGCTTGTTTTATTGCTTTGAGAGTAGAAACTATATTTGCATAATTTGATTTTTTTCTTAAAAAATTAATTTGCAATTCCTTGCAACTCTAAAGGTGTATATTCCATTCAAGATCAAGAAACATCAAAATGATGTACTCTGTAAAATGATATCCGAGGAGTTTTAAATACAAAGGGTAAAGTAATCGTGAGCATAAAATAGGACAGAATTGTGGGTAGTGCATTTTCATTAGTCATTATTGTTAAATTCATACTTTTATGATAAAATTTGTTCATAATTTTTCAATTAAAATTAATTAGTTATTAAGTTGGAAAATGTCCTTCAATGTTTTAAGGTAAAAATATAAGGGGTGAAGATCTACCTTAAATGTAGTTCCTATTAGTGGCATATTTTGATTTTATTCTTAGCTATTTAGATAATATACTATATTTATACATGCCTTATATAATATACATGCCTTATATTGTGCATAATTATTGAAAAGTTTCAATTTTTCAAAAGCTCCAAATTAATTTCAGTGATGTGTGTATTTCTAAGATATACTTTATAAAAATTTGTTTTTTAACTTCTATGCATACTCTAATTAATGATTTGTAAATATTGTGTGTTATTTGTGTATTTCCTGCCATATGTACATGATTTTCTCAGAATTCTAGATAGTATATTTCATTTTTTTTTCTGATGTGTCATAACAGATATTTAGTTTTGTCTCTTCATAAGTTAGAATACTGCATCATTTTGCATAAATAAGTTTGAGGATATATATTATCTTTTATTTTTGACTATACAAATTCATTTTTCTGACATACAAAAATAAAGAAAAAATAGTTGCTACATTTCACTGAAAAACTTAAAATGTTTTGAGTAACATTCTGTGTTTGTAATCGTCATAAAATATGTGTATCCCCTGTCAGTGCTGTGATATTGTGTGTTGTAAAAAGAAAATATCCTAAAATTAAAATATTTTCTTCTGAATTATGTGTGTTTATATTTTTTTGCTTTCTTTCATGCTTTTTTCAATTATCAGGATTATTTTTTCATATGACAAAAGAATTCTTTATATAAATGGATGCAAAAAAAAATGATACAAAGACAAATGTGGAGATAGAATTTCTTTTTAAATGTTTCTTATTTCTTCATCGATCCCCCAATTTTAATACAAAAGCTACAACTTTGACACAATGTTTTTGGAAACTGTCATAATTAATGATAAAATACTATTTCCTCTGTTCAGAAATTATTTCTTGTTTCCAAATATCACATTTGTTTCCTTTTCTAATCATGTTTCTACTTGTTTTGAAAGTTCTAAGATCAAGCAACTTGAATTTTTTGTTCTGCCATATAAAATTAAGTTTAGTACACAGAAAATTTGTAATAACATTTATACATTTAAAACTCTGATTGCTTTGATAATCATAGCTGGAAATAAATTATTCAATTTTAAGAATGTATATGTACGAATTAATTGCCCCCAAAAGAAAATTTTTTTATATGTCAAAAATAAAAAATTTGTAGTTTTTTTTTTTTTTTTTGTAACCACATTTCTAAATAGTTGAGTAATTGAATTATTTATGCACGGAAAAACATCTTGAAAGTAATATCAAATAAAATCTTTCATTTAGAGTAAATATTTTAATCTCTCATTGATTTACAGCTTGTTTGATAGAATGAAAACCATATTTTTGCTTTAAATTTTTGTCAAAAATTTTTTTGAGTTCGTTTAGAAATAGTTTTGTCTTAATTTTGGCTGGTGCATTAGATTAATTTCCATGGGAAAACTAAATTTTTTGCTGCAAAAATCGGTCATTATGCATTTTATGCATGAAATCATTTTTGCAGTTCACTTAACTTGTATGTATAATTTTTTAATGTATGAATTTTATTGGTAATAATGTTTGTTAGAGTGAAAATAATATGACATTAATTAAGTCGGTGAATAACATGAAAAATTAATAAAATATATTTTTCATTAGAATGGTGAGTATTGTTTGCCAACGGATTCTAAAACCGTTACGCATGCGTTAAGATAGGTTTAATTCGACAAAATAGGGTTGAGAGAAATACTGAAAGGAGGAGATTTTTATATTTGGCAATAAAGTTAATACCGGAAATGCACACATCTTCCACGTCTCTCTCCTTAGTCAGATGGAATCGTCAAAAAGTAGTAGTATCAGGGTACTGAAACGAACAGTAGAATATTTAATTTTTCTGCTAATCTCATATTCTTATTTGTTTTAATTCCAAACGGAAAGAAATTTTTGAGGTATTTTTAAATTTTGGAAGAATGTTTATATGCTTCGTTTACTATAGAATTTTTATTTTCAGCCTCGAAGCGCCTCTTTTGTGGGATTATGATTTTCTGGGATAATGTATTTTATATTAGGTGCCTCTTGAATATAACAAAATTTTTGTTTTCGGTGAGGAATATTCTTTTACTCGACATGTCAACGGCAGTGGTGTAACGAGGGTAAGTGGCGCTCGAAATATAATATAACATGACTTTTCGGTCCTCCCCATCATCATCAATGTCTGAAAAGTGTGAATGATGCCCATGTTACTAGAGCAAAATATTGTGCATTATTTCCAAGATATTTTTCAGTGTTATACAATAGCATGGGGATACCTCAAACAATGTTAATGAGCATTTTGTACTATTTGGGGCGGATATGATATATTTTTTTTCTTCTTTTCTCAACGTATTTGTTTTCAAAAAAAAGCATAAAATGTACAAAAGTTTCGTTTTAATGTCAAGGTCCCTTGTCTGTCAGTCTCAACAGCACTGATTGGCATTCATCTTAGTTCAGCCCCTCTTGATACATACTTTATTGGAAATGTTTAAAATGTTCAGTCAAAATTTTGAGGTTCCATATCTAAAGTTATGCACTTATATATATATATATATATATATATATATATATATATATATA
>JAPMOR010019045.1:533169-575324 GCA_026543865.1 Argiope aurantia | reverse complement strand
TATATATATATATATATATATATATATATATATATATATATAAAGGCGAATTTTTCGTAAAATAGAGCAATAAAAAGTGAAACTACTGTATCTTAAAAAAAGCTGTTCTGTTGATGAAATCTATAAATCTATCTGCAGTGTTAGAAAAGTGCACTGAAAATTTCAGAGAATTTATTATTCTTAGTTCTGATGTTTATAGATATACCGGAACAGATAGTTTCCATAGAGCAGATAGTTTCAGATAACAAGATAATTTTCATATTGATACCGGTGTCTCCCGAACTCTCGAGTTGGATATTAACCCAACAACGCACTATGGTTATGAAATGCAGTATTAAATAAATAAATATAGAAGGGCATCTCTAAAATTGTATAATGAATACCGTGTCATTTTTAAGATTTTTTTCGAGTGTTTTATAAATAGGGAATATTTCTAAACTTGCTATTTGTTTCGTTGCTTTCATTTATTAGTTTCTATTCCTGAAAAATTAAATAATTTAAACTTTATAACTCATATCAGGAAAATTTACTTTTAGTCATCGCTCTAATGTTCAGTACTGAGTTAAATGGATCTATCCATCATTGGTGATGGTTAAACCTTAATTTTAATTTAATTTCTTACAAATAAAAAGAATTAAAAGTAATCATCAGATAACATTTAAAAAATTAATGCAGATTGCAGATGGAAATAGGAAAAAGTATTACGCCACGCTACATAACAGCAAAAAATCGAAACTTGGCATATGACAGCCGGCAAGTTTAGAATTAACCGAAACTGTATCTGTTGATTCTTTTCATTCATTCATCATTGCATCATAACAGCATGGCCGTGTCTGTAAGTTGTAAAGCGTTGAATATTTTTCAAAAAACTTTGCATTTTCTTCCATATAGGAGAATCAGTGTATTAAATTCCGAAATACCTCACCTACACCGTTCATTTACGTACCTTCAGTAAGTAGGATTATTTTTGTTTATATGTTCATTAATACAAAATTACTTCTTATCTTTTTATTTTAAAAAAACTTTTAATAATTATTTCAGTAATAAGGAATAAATTTAATATTTTATTATATTCGGAACATAGATAGTAATACTCTTCAATAATTTTTTAACATTATATCTGCCAATATATGTGGTGTTACGAATTTGAGATTCAATTGAATGTAAAATATTCAAAAAATTAAAATAAAAAGTAGATGCTTTTTTTTGTTATATTTATCATATATATTATTTTGTTATATTTGTTTATATAATTGCTTGGAAGAGACCAAGAATGAGAGGCAGGTTCCTTGCCAGAAGTTCCGAATAATTTCGCGGAAAATTTTTAAAGAAATAATTTATAATAAATTGATAATAATTTAAAGAAATAATGCTTTTTTAATTGATATATATTTTTCATTTTGGTTTCAATCACTTAAGTAGAATACAATTCTTGTATTCTCATTTCTCGAAAGTGAAATGCTTATCTTACATTATTTTTCTCTAGAAAAATAAGTTGACAGATTTTTAATTTTACGTTCCCTACAACTTAAAAATAATATACAAAAGCAATCAGTAATTCATTTTGTGAATTAGTTCAGCTCTAGTTTATAGATTTTATATATTTCATTATGTTTGTATATATATAAACATAATAAATGTAAACTACGATTAGTTTAATCAACAAAATTTAATACAACATATACTAAATTTATAGTTTTATATCAAATTTTGGTTTCAATTGGAAAAAAAAAAGAACCAAAATGTATTCTCAGTTTTCATTAATATTTTAAAAGCAGATAATGGTGATACGTAGGATTTTGAAAATAGAAATCGCTGTATTCATGACATTTATGATCTTACCTAAGGTCCTAAATATGTATGTAGGGAGAAGGAATAAAGAATAACATCTTTGTAATAGAATATAGTAGAATTTCTCGGGTAGACCAATCCCAATGGTCATTTTTATTGGCAACGAAAAATTTAGAACTAATTGACAAAGTAATAGCAATAAATATGGAAATGTACCTACATGTATAAGTAATTAGGAATTTTCTTTAGTTCATACCAGATATCTTACTTAACTTTCTTGTAAATAATCTAAAAAATAAATAATTTAAAATTAAAAATTTGCACAATTTTAATTATTAATTATTTATTGAAGTATGGATAAGGCTCAAAAATATTTTGTCATCCTTCAAAACTAGATTTCAATTCACAAAGGAATAAAAGGGGAAATTTTTACTTTGTGTTTTTAGAGCATATTAACCTTACAATTATAATGGTTTTTCAGATTAGAATGAGAAATCCTAATAATAGGCCATATGACAAAAAGTCAATTACAGATAGCACATACTGTTGCCCATTCTCACAATTTGAGAAAATCTTGGGTTAAAGTATCTTTAGTTTCCTCTAAATAAGAAGTGTACCTCTGATTTTAAGGTAATAAGGCATCAGAATGATCAAAGATACAATATGGTACAGTTTTATATTTAAAACCTCTATAATTCATTTTTGGTTGAGAATAGAAAATTTCAAAAATATGTAATAAGTCTGCAGTATGTATGGATTGATATCATTTCTGAATAGTATTAAAAATGTTATAGTGCAATAAGTAGTTTTTGTAATGATTCCTTTCAAATGGTGAAATCAAACAAATGCTTAAATAAAATGTAAGTATTTCATTCAAACAGCAACTAGGCAAATTAAACAATTGACAGATGTCTTTTATACTGAACACATAAAGTTTTAAATTTTATCAATAGTTGCAAAATGACGTACTCAAAAGTACAGTGGATCAAATAAACAACTTGATTGGTAAATGGGAGAATCTCCCTTACCAATTGGTAAAATGAGAAGAATCCAAATCCATACTTGATTTTTCTTCCTCTTCTGTTATAAAGTATAAAATAAGTAGAATAGTGTAAATATACTAAAGAGGTAAAGAGTAAATTGTTTCAATGGTTGCAATACTCGAAAAAAAAGTTTAATTATTTATTATTAATTATTAAAAGTTTAAATTTTCTAGCCAAGAAATATCTATATAACATTTTTTATAAAACTTGTAATACTGATCACATGTTTAATAGTTGCAAAAATTATACATCCTTATTAAACTTCTTTATAGGATTCATTTATTTTTAAAACAAAAATATAAATAAATAATTGTGATAGTCATAGAATTTCCATGCATTTTAAATTACTTATGCTAAATTAGTGTCATTGATTTTCAGTATTATAGTAGGTGAGAATAGTTTATTTTGGCTTCTCTTGAATATTCTCCATTGATTTCTATTTGTATACTTTTGTACTTTTAACCATTATATTTCTTATAATGTTAGTATCCTCTGTTGAATTACTTGATTTGTTAATTTCTTTAATCAATTAAATTGCATAAGATAGGACTAATTATTCATTATTGTAATATTTTAAGAGTCCAAAATGTGTGGAAAATTTAGAACTTTAAAATTCTAAATTTATACAAAACCTTTTACTTTTCATTGCAGAAATGAAGAAAACATCATGCAATAGTAAATATTCCCCCTTTCTTTTGAATTAAATTACAATTCAGTATAAGTGGATGTTTTTAAACTTGCAATTTTTTTCAGTAATAGGCTTTTTCCATTAATCAAATTGAAGATAAAAGCTACCAAATCTTAATTACAACTTTTTTACTAACGAATGCTAGGGCTGAAGTGCAGTTAATTGAATTTTTAATAGTATATTTATTAGAATTATAAAAACAAATAATAAAAATTATAAATTAATTCATTTCGCCCATAAATTATGGTTACAAAAAAGCAAAAAATAATGCACAATCCAAACTTGGACAAATAAGATTTTGAAAACTGCTTAATATTTCAAATAAATAAGTCTTTTGTATATAACTCCCCTTTTTTTAATGACCATTTTAAGCCTAGATTGCATCAATTTTTTACAAACATTACCCTAAATATTTTCCCATTCCGGCAACAATACTCTTTTTAATTCATCTTTACCAGAAACAGTGTGTTTCTGGTTCTTTTTTAAGGTGTTCCCATAAATTTCTTATGTGATTTATATTGGGGCTTTTGGGTGAAATGTCCATACGCGAGGACAATTATATAGGAACGCACTCGATAAACTTTATGTTTAGAATCATTATCCTGATAAAATCGCCAGTTTTTACCAAGAGAAAGTTTCTACACATATTGCAACAAATTTTTCTTTAAAATGTCGAGGTATACCTTCTGATCCAGTAAGCTATCAATACAATTTGGGTTTCCTGGGCCAGCAATGGAAAAACAAGCCCCAGCCTTTTACTGATCCCCCATCATGCTTTATAATTGCTTTCAAATTTTTTGTGCTCAACTCCTAATTTGATTTTCTCCAAACATAAGGCTTACCATCAGATGCAAAAATACCATATTTATTCTCATCAGTAAATAACATTTCTCAATAAGAAAAATCTTTGTTTTCATACTCTTTTGTGAATTTAAGTCTTATGGTCAGATTTCACTTACTTATAAAAAGCTTTTGTCTGACTTTCTTCCATTGAGATCTGCTTTATTGAGCAAATTTCTTATTGTTGATGGGCTGGCTGTTTTCTGCAATTCGTTTTTTTGGTGTACTGAGGAGCATTTTTGATTTTACTTTTTTTATTAAATATTGTTCATCTGTCTCAGTGAAAAAATGCCGGCTATCTTAGGCTTATTTTCCATCTAATATTGGTTTTAAAGTGTTTTATGTTGTCATAAACCGTTGAATGACTTCTGTTGACAATCTCTGATATTTCTTGCACGGACTTTCTATTTGAAGCATGCCTAATAGCCAATTTTCTTATTGCAATGCTCATTTGTTCCCTTTGCCTTGACATTTTAATTAAATTTATATTTACTTCCGTAACAAATGAAAATAACACAATTGGGAAATTCCTCTGAATAACTATAAGGTTAACTATAAAGTTGGCAGTAATTTTCACCCAAAGTTGCAATTATTTGCAGCTGAAATGTGAGATATCTAATTTTGGTATATGGACTCTCTTCCACAAATTTTAATTTAATGTCTAAATTGTTAATTATAATTTATGAATTGACAATATTTAGTTTTGTTTTTAGCTATGCAATAAATTCACTTTTAAAAAAACTTTTCATGTTTTTCTAAATTATTTTATTTAAAATATTTAGAAAAAGTTTTTTTCCCTGTAGTGTCTGAATTTGGCTAGTGGCTACTAAATATATATTTAAACTGAAGAAAAATTTAAAAAATTTAATTCTAAAATTATTAAATAATTTCATGTTTTTTAAATTATTGATTCAAATCTTTAAAAGGAGCAACAAAAACTTTATTCCTTTATGAGGTATAAATCACTGATTCCTTAGATTTTCTGTTTTATATGATACTGGATTAAAAGATTTGGTTTCAATGATAGATACTGGAAATAAATTTACATATTTCTTTTTAAGCAATGTAGTGTGCTATCTTTAATATAAAAATACTTTTAAAATTGTTTTTAGCCATATAAGCGATATTTAATACAGTGACAGTTATAACATTGCTTCTTAAAATCATAAGTATGTACTTTTAACTGAATATATTTTTAATTTCTTTTTCTTTTTTATTTTGGTATAAGTTTATTACATAACTAAATAGGGCATTTAATTTTATTTATTTTTTATTTAGTTTAATTTTCTTAAACTATGCTTTGTGAAATGAAATAATTAAAAAAAAGTATGAATTGGAAAATTTTATGCATTTATACCCTAAGTATATTGTATGTTCCCTGTGCTCTACTTCTTATATTTTTTATTGAAAAGTCTTTAAATCTGTGTAGTATAGTCAATTAATCTGAATAAAGATAGCTTTGTTACTGTTGTGAAATTTTATTCATTTTAAAGTTTGTAACCAAAGATTGTTATTGATCTTTCATAATACTATATGCATTACATTGCATTATCTTAGAATGCTTTATCAACTCAAACATTTTAATTTTTAGTCAAAAATTTGAATTAATAATTGCCAATTGAATGATGTTATAGATATTTGTAATATTTACTATCGGAAGATACAAAAGTTTTTTCACAATTTTTGAAATTCTTGAGTTTTATTTTGCTTTATTAAAGGTCCTGGGAAAGTACTTGGTATATCTTTTGGCCTTTGAAAAAGATACAAATTATATATCATTATTATTTTTTATAGTGGAAAGAAGATAATTGTTTCAAAAATTCCATTGACAGAAAATGGATGTTATGAGAATTCTATCTCTCATAAATCAAGAGTGAGCAGGGTTATCACCTAGGAATTTTTGCAGACCAAAACATGTAGATACTATTAAACCATTCATTGTGTCTTCAGAATGCTTAGAAATGGTTTTTGAAATGTTTAGAGAATTGCTCTAAAATGGCTATATTGTTAGAAATTTCTTCCATGGACTATTAAATTCTTAAACTTAATTATATTTAGCATTTTTTCATTTATTAAGGGTATTTTATTTAAATGCTTTGCTAATTTTAATGCATATAATATAATGCTTAATGAAGCATTCAGCAAATCTTCGTTTAAAAAAAGCAAATTTAAGTTTAAAAAAAACATTTGGTTTTAGAATAGGAAGTAAAACAAGGAGTATGAAACTAGATATTTTGCTTCAACTTTCATGGAACTTTTTGTAGTCAAAAATATTTTTTGAGACTTCTGCAATTTTGCAGAAAAACTGTATTTGAAAGATTTTATTTATTTCAATGGATGGTTTCATCTTTCATTAAGTTTTTTTACTTGTAGGATGATTAAATGCTAAAATTATTTTGAGCATTATTTATAAATGGGGATATTTTTATTCTGTATGTTATCAAAATTCATTAAGATGTGGCAAAATAGTATATATTGAACATTGACTGTATTTTCCTAATGTGTATTAGTAACTCTGTCGTTACTAATACGAACCAACTCGCTTGCATAAGATCTATGCTAATAGGCCCTTTTCTGTTCGATTTCCTTTTCAAATGAAGAATTCAGGACATAAAACAGGGGCATCTTTGGTGATAAATTGCTTTACATCCTTAACCCTTTTTTCAAAACAGAAACTGTTCCCAAAACAGCCCATTAATATAGGACTTTTTCAACTGGATTAGTAGTGAAAGGTTAATGTTTATAATTCATCAGAAGTAGCAACAGCAAGAAGCATTGTGATCTCAAAACCCACTTTGAACTGTACGTCTTGATTTCTTAACTGCAGGATGATCATAATTACAGCATTTTAATGGTGTTGTCCTTAGAGTTCTCGCATAAGCATTTTGAAGCAGTAATGAAGAAAGTAATGAGCATTCATAGGGACAATATTTTATTTTAAAATGTCATTTGCATTTTTTATATCTCTAAAATATGTCAATTTTTAATTTTCTAAAGTCTTGAATTTTTTCCCCGTTTAATAACAATGGGAACTTTGTGCACACATTTACTGTTAGGAAGTGTTTCTGTTTTTAAGGCTTACCTAATCTATGTTTAAATAAAGTAACCTAGTTTTCTGAACTGATCAGGAAAGGAGAGCATTGGGTGGGGAGAATACCTGTAAAAATATTACTGATAATGTAGACTAATATTGAGCTTTTGAAATGAATGAAAGGTAAAGAGACATAAATTTATATATTTTTCAAGTTTATCTAAACTGGTCATATTAACTGCTTAAAGGCGTAACATGAGTTTTCTTGACATATGTGCAAATTAAAATAATAGTAATTAATTCTTAAGTTATTAACGTAACCATATTTTGTGAAAAGTAAAAGTTGTCAAGAAGATCTTTCTGAAGTTGATTTCTTAAATGTATTCTAATTTTTTTGTATGAATTATTTGCTAAAAAAAGTAATAATATAATTTCATAATATTTTTTTAAAATTTTATTATTAATATGCATTTTTGCATAACAAAAGAGAAAATTAGAAAGTACTTCCTTCAAAAATTTTTTATTCGGGAAAGCTTTAGTTTAGTGTTTTTTCTATAGGGAACGATGCAGTAATAGGTTTTCTTCAACATCTGCTGCTGCCAGTGATCAATCTGCAGAAAAAGCAGCTAACAGTGAAGGTGAGCAAAGTAACCAGTATATGAAAGATGAAATTTCACCTAAAGAAAAAGAACTTCTTCAAGAAAAGGAAAAATTGGCAGAAGATATAAAAGTTTTAAATGTAAGCTTTATTGTTGTCCATTTCGATCTCCTAAAATTTTATTTTCCAGTTTTACTTACAATTTAAAGATTTACTATAATAGTAGTAGATAAGTATATTTTAAAAAATAGAATCTGTTTGCTTGAAAGTAAAATTATTAACATTAAATAAAAGAAGGGAATATTTAAGTGCATATAAATGAAAAGAAGGGGAGGGGGGAAAATTTCCCTGATGCCTATTGTGTAGGTTGCACAATTAATCGGTTCAAATGAATACTTTTTGTTACTCATGAGTTTTAATTATATTCTTATTTAATATTATTTCAATTTCTTTCTTGGGAATAATTTTGTATCCTTAAAAGATAATCACTTGTTTTGTTTTGGTGGCTTTGAAAAACCTTTTGCATTATTTAATATGAACAGGATGTGTTGTCATTGAAAGTTCTTAAAAACTATTTATTTTTAATAATTTATACATAAAAATCTTAAAATGCTTATATTCTACCCAAGTACTCACCCCCCCCCCCCGCAAAAAATAAAAAAACCTTTTCTGTTTGATCTTTCATCTCAGCTGAAAGTGCTTCTAAAGGTCTGTGCAAAAGATTCAAAATGAAATAAAAATATTGAAAAAAATATTTACTTTTCATTGTCTTGACACTCCTTTCGTCTCATTTTGCATTGCTAGGTGGGGGTGGGTCCTTTCAAGTGTAATTTCATGCATTCTCAGAAATTGTGTATGTCTGATTTTAAATTACTTTAGCTTGTAGTTGCTCTTTGTACATGGTTATTATTTTATAGACCATCTGTTATTATATTTCAATGTTTTTCCTAATAAATTAAGTATTTCTAATGAAAGTGAATTTTGTTTAAAAAGAACTATTTTTGATATATGCCAGGAAAATGTGCATTTAATTCACAATCAACTTTTAGAAGTGATTATGTTGAATGGTTGAATGCTTGCAAAACTAACAATAAAGCAGTGAACATCACTAAAGATTGAGAATATTAACAATATTTGTTCATATAAAATATTACATATTTTTGATAAACAGACGGCCGAAGATGTTGTTGTCAATGATATTGTTACAAATCTGTAATGTTACTTCCAAGCTTATCTGGTTCCATTGTAAGAAAGATAATTTGGGGGACAGCTCTATTATATGTTTACCATATGTAGGATTATTGACTCTTGGGGTTGGCAACAAACTTGGCTACTTTCATGACAAAATGGAAAGTTCTGCAATCCCCAGGAATTTTTACAATATGTCCATTAAATTATTATTTATAATGATCTTTATGAAACCTTCTCTGCCTTTCTTCGGAAGCTATAAATGGTCGAAAGTCTGAGCTGGAGTTAGTTTTTTGAGCTCAGCTCAAGTTATTAGTTCAACAAATTCTCCTTCTGAGTGCTTTGTGCTGTTTATTATTGTTTTCTGCAAATGCTCTTTATGTTATATGCTTCACCTGAGTTTTGTTGCCTGTGTATTCATACTTTTGTGTAGAATAAAGCTTTTGTTATTAGAGCTGTCAAACTGTTTTACCATGCACCCTTTGTATTGAACTCATTGATTTTAAATCTTTTTGGAATTTTTCATTACAGAATTAAGAAAAGAATATTGGAATTTGATTACCTTATAGAAAAATATTAGAGATTTGCTTAAATTGAATAAATAAAATTTAATGTGTTACAAAAAGTATTGATGGGAAAATTGAATAATAATGTTTTATAGCAAAATTTCTAATAAGTTATAAATTATAATAAATTAATTTAAGTATTAAAACTTGTAGATTTATCCTATATATTAAATACTACTAACTATAACGTAATGAAGTCCATGTAGATATGTAATGAAAATATTTTAATTGAGGGCTAGTTATAACATGTATTTTACACTTATTATTTTTTTAAAAAAATCTTTTACTCAGAATTTTCATTAGATATGATTATCCTATTTTCTATTATATTAGTACAGTTAGTGCCGAACTGAAAAAGGTGGAACATATGTTTTTTTAAGCTTTTGTAATTGTAAGCTTTAAGTTTGTTGATTTTTTTCAACAATATATTTACTTATTTATTTTGCTTGTGTATTAAATTTTTTTTTCTAATGGCAATATTTTTTATTAACAAAGATATCAAAAACTATGTGATGGAACAAGTTGTAACATGTTATAACTTACTCTTATTTTACCTTGATTCGTGTTTGATTCATGTATTCATTTTATTTTTAAAGAAAAAATTTGACTGTTGAAAATTTTTATAGAAATCCAGAGGGTGCTATTCTTAAGTTCTCTCGTAGTTAAAAATCTTGTTCAGAATCGATGTCCCTAAAATTAATCTTATGAGTTTTAAGGTTAGAAACACTTTTATAAAATGTCATTAATGTCTAAAAAAACTCCTTTTACTATAATTAATAATTATTGGAGTATTATAACGAGAAAATAAGATCTTAATTCTAATATTAGTTGGAAAAGGCAGGTTCCCCCCCCCCTTCCCAATATAAATGAAAATTCAAACTTTTTATTTGAACCTTTTTAAAAAAAAGTTCAAGCCTTTTATTATAAAATTTTATTGTTTGCAGTTATTTCTAGAAGAATATTTGCAAACGATCATTAAAATCTTCAAATAGGTTTTAAAATGCATAGATAAACTTTGAGTTTTTTCTAACTAATACAAACTTTTGGCACTTTTTTGAAACCTTGAAGTTTTTCAATAATATAATATTGTTATGAGCCTAGATTTTTATACTATTTGTATTTTGATATTATTTATTTTGTAATAAATGCTGAATTGTTTGCAGGCATTATAAGCATTACCAATGGTTGCTTCAATAGTAATTTTACATTTTTACTTTGTCATATATGACATATATAAAAGTTATTGCATTCACCAAAAAATTGAATTCAGGATTTTGAAGAAACTCTTTGTTTTGGATGTCTTTGAGTCCGAAAAATATGTTTGGCATTATGGCCATCTGTCTGTAACAAAGATAATTCAACAATACTTTGGGGTAGGCAAGGGAAATTTCATTTACAGATCAGATCATCCGATTTGTATATTTCTGTCAAATGTTGAGCAAAATTTATTCAGAGGCAGTTTGTCTGTTCTACTGTTGGAACACACAGATTTGTAGTGTTAATTATATATTGTAGACAAGTTTAGTATCTGAAATAGAGACTTGTATCAAATTTTGAACCAAATCAGTCGAAAAGTTGACCATATTTTGGTCAACAGTTTGACAGACCTTTTTTTTCTTATGCATGTAAATGCAATAATTCATAAACACTATGTCTTAAATCAGTGAAATTTATTATGCTGTTTTGTGAGTATGATTGTAATTTTGTGCCAAATTTTGGTGTGAATCGGTCTGCAAAATGCCTCCCAAACATAGATTATGTAGATTATTATTACATAGATCAAAATAGATTATGTAAAAATGCTAGATTCTTGTCTAAAATCTATATTTTATAGCTATCACCAGATCTGGTGATAATGAAAGCCATGCGATATATTCATGGCCTTATCCAAGGTTCACAATTTTATGCAGGAAGAGCGCATGGGGGGAGAGTAATTGGAGAATATGCAAGAATGTTTCAAGAAGACCATACCCGTTAGTTTTCGTGTGAGGATTGAAAGGAATTTGAAAATAATAATTTAAATGAAAATTAATCTGTCTTTGCCTTTCAGCTGGCCGAGTGGATATATATTTTTTAAATATATAATTTGGTATAGAATTTTGGGTGTTCTTTCAATTTTACTGCAGCAGATACTTGAGTATAAATTCTTCTAAACTGGTTCATGAAAAGGCAGGGAACATCCTTTCCAAAATACAAGACATTCTGGTTGATTGCAGTCGATGTTGTATATTCGAATTATTATCAATTCACCACTATACAGTATAATCCTCCGTCCTTGTAATAATTTTCTTTTCAAATCTTCAGTTATAAAAGATAAGTAACTGACTTTTTCCACCTTTTGAAAAAATTATCAGACATTCTTCATTTTAATATTTCAGGAGTTAATTATCAATGATTTAAATAATAGTCTATAGTTTTCATTTAAATGTTAGTGTGTAAAAGTAAAATAATGTTTAAAGTTCTGGGGTTTGCATATTCGATTTTATTATCATTGCTATTTAAGCATGTTCTTTTTAATAGGACAAGTATATGAGAGCTCTTGCTGATAATGAAAACATCAGGAATAGAATGCGGCGTGAAATAAACGATGCTAAGCAGTATGGGATTCAAGGATTTGTGAAAGACCTTGTTGAAGTTACTGATGTGTTAGGAAAAGCTACTGAATCCATACCTAAAGAAGCTCTGGAATCAGGCAACCCTCATCTAAAGGGCCTTTACCAAGGCTTGCAGATGACTGAAGCTCAATTACTTAGTGTATTTAAACGACATGGTGTTACAAAGATCAATCCAATTGGTGAGAAGTTCAACCCTAACCTTCATGAGGCCCTGTTTGAGCAGGTAGATGCATCTAAAGAACCTGGAACAGTAGGAACTGTGACCAAAGTGGGTTATCGATTGCATGATCGAGTCGTTCGCCCTGCAATGGTGGGAGTTGTTAAAGCTGCATCTTAGTATTCTATTGTTATATTTTTTGATAGAGAAGAAAAACACCTTACTTCTTTGTATATAATGCATCTAAGTTTTAAATTAAAGTGAATAATAGTGCATTGTGCTGTTTTGTTATCTATTTTTATTTTATAAAAGGGAACTGAATACAAGGTTGAAAGGAAAAATATTAAAGTAGGAAATCGTTGTTGATGGGATCATTTCCAACTTGATAAATGTTTTGAAATCTTTAAAAAAATTAATACAAAAAACTAATTACTTTTATCCATGGAATATTTTAAAAATTCATTCTAAGCGTAAATTGAATAATTAATTAAAAAATATATACCCATCTTTTTTATAATTTTAAAGTGAGATGTTCTAGTTCAATCCAAAGAACTAAGCTACATTGAATATGACATTGAAATTTTATGCTTTGTTTTTATATAAAATCTCATTTCTACTTCAAACATTTTCAGCAAAATGGTATACCATTTGATAGAATACCAAAGGATTTCTTATTACCTGTATTTGATGAAGTACAGGATAAAGGGTAATGTAAGCCCAGAATGTTCCAAATATTAGGAATCTCTTTGTATGATAGAATTTTTTATCCCTTAATATTATCAGTTGTTTGAATTTATTAATAATTTTACTACCCAGGATTACATTTTATCTGTACTCAGTAGATGTTTCCTAAAATTTAATTTTAAAAATTAGAATTGGTTGTTTTTTCTATAGCAAATTGTTAAAATACTAATTTAAACATAGGGTTGGCCATCTGAAGGGTGCGACGGATGCTATGCGCCAGGGCCCAACACGATCAAGAATTAAAATGATGATGTGAAAGCAGTTATGTACTATAGTATGCAAATACTCCTGATATTCCTTAAAAAGAACAAACTTCAGTCATTATTAGATAGTTAAACTTTTCTCATCAAAATTTACGTAACTGAAGAAAGACAGGCAAAAATTCCATTGAAAATATTAAGTGACCTTGATTTAGATATTGTATAAGAAGGAATTGTCGAGACATTGTATACTGCAATGGTAGCAGTAGCAACATGAAAGGGAAATACAAAGATGTACAATCTAGAATAATTGCTCTAAATCTTCACACAATTTTTGTGCCTTGCCCATCGCATTCTTTTAATTTATAAATTTGTGATGCTGCTTCCAGCAGAATATACTGTAATTCTTTTTTGATATTGCAACGTTTATATTGCTTATTTTCTAAATCTACAAAAATGGGAAATTTTACAAAAACATTTAAATATTACTATTAAAACATTATACGACACTTGTTGGGGAACAAAAACTGATTTGTTCAAACTGTGCATATACTGCTTTAACCAAACTTGTAATACCTTAGAAGAACTTATTGATGCTAATAACGATACTACAGGGGTTCTGAAGCAGAAAGTGTATAGTATTCAATACAAGAATTGTCATTTATCTTATGTTTAATAGTATGGTTTGTAGTATTGTCTAAAATTAACACTATCAATAAACTATTTCAAGCAAAAACAATTGTTCTTGATTAATTTGGTCAATAAAATTAAAAATGAAATCCAAAATTTAACACATTTTTAGAGGAAGCAAAAGAAATAGCTTGCAATTTCAATATTTCAGAATATTTTCCTGAGAAACGAATTTGAAAAAGAAAAAATATTATATTTCAAAATAGCCGAAGATGAAGTTATAGAAAACCTGGTGGAGGATAGTTGTTATTTTTAGCATTATAATTGATACTACTATTGTACAGAAGTAAAAAACTACTATTGTACAGAAGTTAAAAGTATTTAAAAAAAAACAGGAATTAGAAAAAATGTTCCAAAAACCTTATAGATGTGAATCTAATCCAAGGAATTTGTTTGCTAAAGGATTCGATTTCGAATAAAAGGGTTGTAATTAACGCACAAGGTATACTGCAGTACATACTAAATAATAATTATAATGAATTATTCCAAAATATTGCTGCATTGAAAAGAGGAAGTTGACTCTCCATGGCTGAATGATCATAGCACTGGTATCTTAATCAAGAGATCGAACGTTCAAATCCCGCTAGAGACAATGCGATTCACAGTCCGTGTAAATATTTAACTCCTTGATTTTATGTTTTTCTTTATTTCATGTTCCAGAAAATTCTGGACATTTCTTTAGTTTACCAGATAAGTATTCTGGAACTTTCTCTGCTAGTATAAAAGCAGGAGATCTGCCAGTCACTGTGTTCCAAGTTCTGAGTTGAGTTAATGAATGGGTTTAGCTCTACTTCTTGTGTGTGTCATTGAGTTCCACACTAGAGTACCTACCTGACAATATATTAACTGTGTTAAAACTTTTCTTTACATTGCCAGTTACTATACCAAATGCTACACACTCTTTCAGCAAATTAATAAAGAAATGTCTTTGGTCCAGTATGAGTGTAGGATGTTTAAATGCATTTGCTATATTATTAAGCATTGAAAAAGAAATTTTAAAAAATTCTAATTTCTCTAAAGTAATCAATAGCAAAAAAAAAGTAATTAAATAAACATACAACAGCAATATATGTTTGCGTTTTTTTTTTTTTTTTTTCATTAAAAAATGAGGGCTCTAAATGGTTTCTTGTGCCCAGACCCCTTTATAAAGAAAGTAAGTTGCTCTATTTAAGCCTTTTAAAGTTTGCAGTATATTTACCACCTAGTTCATCAATTTTTATATGTCTATGATAAGCTATTTGGACACCTTCAATTAAAGTTACATTGCTTAACTATTTTTAAATTATTAATGAACATTTTTATCTCGCAATGTATTAGCAATGAAATTTCCAGTTAATTAGTCTCATTTTGAGAGAGTATTGAACCTAATATTGTCACTAAAGAGAAAGTAAAAATAGACACTAACCAAATTTTTCAGTAAGAATTAAGTAGACATTTCTTAGAAAAGCAAAATTCCAGTACTGTTTGTTCATGACATTTAGTCCATTTTAGAAGTTGACTAATATTTATCAATTATAAAACTGAACATTTTTTTTAAATTAAAAAAAATGTCACTGAAAGCAAAATTAATATTAATTTTTCAAATGTATATCAGACAAAGTAGTATAACTATATACGAAAATAAATGCCACATTAAGTCATGCTCAATGAGTTCTTGTATTTTGTAATTTTAAGTGCCAACACATACTTGGATATAAAAGCGATAAGATAAGTTTCATGCCTATTTATTCCAGCTATTAAAAAAAAAAACTATTTTGGCTAGAGTCTTGTTTTTCTAGTACTTTTTTTTTTTTGCATATCTTAAGATAGTTTCTTCAAAATATTTAGTTTTAGTAAGTATAATATACTAAAGGACTTATTTCTGGATGATACATGGGTCGAGGTGGTAAGGTCTCGGCTTCGGAACCGGAGAGTTTCATGCTCGAGATCAGATTCCATTGTGTAAGCGGGTCTGTTGCACATTAAATCCGACTGGGCCAAACGTCCTCCCGCTGGTGTGGTGTGGACAAGGGGGGAGAAGAGGCCATCCTTGTCATCAATCACAATAATGGTAACTTCACATCCTCATATCTGAAATGCCTTTTAGTGAGAGAGTCACTGATACTAATTAAAACTTTCTCTCACTCTGTGGAGGCATTTATATTTTATAAAAAAATTAGTTTTATCAATGAATTATATTTTTGAAACAAACCATTTCTACCAGATGAAAAGTGAAAAATCAAATTTATTATAAAACTTTGCATACAATACTTTAAAAATTCATATGTTACAGCACATTTATAATATATGCATGACATACTTGAATAACAAAATACATATATATTAAGTGCAATATAATGAAAAATGTCAATGATTAACAAATGCATTTTTAATGAGATATTTACAAAAGCACACCCAAATAAAAATATCTCCCATAAAATTTTTGGCTTTGGTCTTCTATGCCTGAGTTTCACTTTTAATAAAAGTTCATTTGTATTTACAAGTTCAGGTTTTGGTCTTTATCACCAAATTTATTTACTCCTTTTACAAACTAGTGAGATGCTGCAAAATTGTTACTACTGTGATGCTTATTAGAACAAGGAGCTGAGATGCCTGAAAAGCAACTGATGAATCTACATCATTCACTGAAAGGAAAAACATTAAAATTATGTTAATATAATTAATAGTATTCAATTTCGTAAGAAAAACAATTTATTATATCATTACACATATAAAAAAAATTTTTATGGCACAATTTCTATATAATTCATTTTGCATTTGCTGCTAGAATGCTTAATATAATATATACAAAAAATTTAGCATCTTATAGTTTTCGTTCTTTGTTGTCCAAAATATTTTCTTTATACTTATAAAAAAAACTTATTTAAGTTTTCCTAGATGTTTTCTGCATATATAAGCATTTTAAAGGCTTAAATTTATATCTGTAATATAATAAAAAGTGAGTGAAAAAATCATTGTGAAGTGAGCATAAGAATCGCTAAAATAAGAGACAAATCCCGATTATCTCCAACATAAGTAGACTACTATGGTATTAAATATCAATATTTATTCTTTGTGCATGTTTTTATGTTTCAATCAGTTATCTTCTTATGGCAAATACAAGGAAAATAGTTATTTTAGTTTATGAAATAGTTATTTTAGTTTTGAAATACTGCCAAATGACTTTAGCTGTTTAGAAAGATTCTAAAGATGGAATAAATGCTATCAATGCAATTTTGAAAGACTTTGAACAGCTAAAATATCCTAAGATGTGAACTTCATAGCCTTACATAGTGAGAAACAATTTATTACCACTGATTTTAAAATTATTAGTTCTATTTTTATAAATGTATTTTAAATTTTGTTTTGCTAATCTATATTTATTCTTTGTATAAGTTTTATCTAATATTTATGTATTTCATTTAACATCAGACATATTAAGAAATTGTAAAATTTTCATGGTGCAAGATACCGTAGGAGAGCATTATAGAATTCTGAATGCAGCAGCATATTCTTTTTCTAATGATTAAAATAATTCTGGATATTTTTAATCATGATTAGCTTAGTTTATGGATTTTACTCTTGAATATGATAATATTTTAATTAGTTATGCATAAAAATTCATACCTTCTTACAGTTTTTCTAGTTAAGTATACGTAGTTTTATGAAGAAGAAATGCAGTTCAGTTTTCACTTTTTTTTAATATCTATATCGAATAAAAAAATATCCAAGTTATGGGATTTTTCAATTTGTGCTATCCAGTTAATATAAAAAAAATACAATTTAAGCTCTGCCCCCTAAAAAGAGTTCTGATGCTAGATGGGCTACTGAAACAAGAGACACTCCCTCAGATTAAAATCGCTGACTTCGCCAGAGGGCTTGTTATGACAAGCGTCATAAGAAATAACACAATTAAAGCTATTTATTAAATAAGCAAAACCAGCTCATTTATGTAAGCATATATTATATATATATATTAGTCAGTGATAATTAGCACAAAGTTGAAAGATTGATGGGCAGGTTAAAAATGGTTGTAGTAATGAATCCTTACTTGAGGACAGGAAATATAGTTGATAATTTTTTTAATTTGTATAGGTTTTTAAGAATTGCTAAAGCATAATAATCATCTTAGTGATTATATATTTTGAGAAGGACTAATATCACTCATTACATTAATGGACTATACTTACAATTTCTGCATGGTTTGTAGTAAGTTTCAATGAGCTTCATGCCAACTCGTGTACTCTTTTTCACACTTCCAAGATTGATGAGATTACTAAATTCGATTTGAAGTCGATGAGCATCAGGGCCTGTAAAAAAAATTATTTCAAAGCTGAGAAGGCTGAAATGAGGAATTAGAAGATTTTTTTTTTTTTTTTTGATTTGTTGAAATTTCGTTTTCGTATGTATGGAGGTGTAGTGGATTAAATCATTCCTTGGTATAGGAAAAAAATATTAAGGACGCATATGAAGTCTATCCTTTGACTGTGGTCTCAATTATCAAAAGCACACATTGATTAATATGCGTTTTCTGTGGTCAAGTTGGTTGTAGTTCATTTTCCTATTAACTCAAATATGGGCATATCCATTAAAAGCCCTTCCGATTTTATTTCACCTGAATCAGACAAATACTTGGAGCATCAAAATATACCACATTTTACTTTTATTCTTTGATTATTCCTTTGCCTTTATTCTTTAATTCGTGGACTTGGCAAGATAGGCCGAGATTAAAATCACCATTAACTTTCAAATTGAAATATCGTTATTAGGTGTGCATTGACGCTGTTCTTACCTCAAAGGCATAATCTGCAAGTGTGTTCACTGACTAAAATAACTCTTAGAATATATTTTAGTATGCCTTAATTATATTATATATATATATATATATATATATATATATATATATATATATATATATATAGTGTGTTTATTTAGTCCCGGACCCATTTTGATGTTTAATAACTCTTAAAATACTAAAGATAGATTAAAATTAATAACATAAATGGTTAAATAGACTCAAAAAGTTTCATGACCCTTATCAATGAACTTCCACGTGTGCCCCCTTCGTCGCACGGAGAATATCAAGTCGATAGTCAAATTCACGCCAGGTAGCGGCAAGCATATTGGCACCCACAGAGCCTATTACAGTTGTAATTCTTGCTTTTAGGTCATCAATGGTCGACACTCTCCTCCTAAAAACGGTGTCTTTTACAAATCCCCAAAGGGAGAAAGTCCAGCGGCGTTATGTCAGGTGATCTGGGTGGCCAAGGAATTGGACCTCCTCGCCCAATCCATCTTCCTGGAAAATGATCATTCAAAGAAGTATGAACGATGATACCCCAATGAGGTGGCGCACCATCTTGTTGCAAAAAGACATGTGGCTGAAGCTCTTCTAGTTGTGGAAGTTTTCCAACATGTCTAAGTATGAGACGGTTTTTTCTGTAAAAAAGAAAAGCCCAATGACTCGGTCGTGCATTAGTCCGCACCACACATTAACTTTTGGGGAATCCCTTTGTGTCTCACGATTTTCATGGAGGTTTTCAGATCCCCATATGCGCACATTATGGCGATTAGCAATGCCAGAAACATGAAAGAATACTTCATCGGAGAACATTATGCGCTTCAGAAAATCAGCAGCATCTTCTATCCTCCTTAGCATATCTGTTGCAAAGGCCATCCTCCTAGGCCTATCGTTCGGTTCCAAAACTTGAACAATTTGAACTTTGTATGCATGCAGTCTTAATTTTTTCTTAATAACCTTGTACACCGTCGAAATTGTCATATCCAATTCTGTTGCCGCTGATCTCACAGATATTCTAGGATTGTGTAAAAATGTCTCTCTGACACGCTCAACATCAAAATCACTCGTGCAAGGAGGTTCGGAACGTTTCTTATCTGCAATACTTCCAATTTCTAGAATTCTTTTTCCACCGCAAGGTGCTGTTTTTGGATGGAGGATCTTTTTGGTAAATTCTTCTGAAATTTCTCTGGGCTTGCATTATCGATTTCGTTTCTATGAACCACCATAAAATCCGTGCTTTCTCTTGTGGTGTATGCATTCTCCTTAATATCCACTCGAATAAAACATCACATACAAGTACTACATGGAACAAACACATCAAAAGTAAACATAACAATGCAATAGTTGCCAAAAACAAAAGAGAAAAATGCAATTAATAAGCAGATGATATTTAGAAAAGTACAGATATTTAGACTGTAAAAGGAAATTATCTGAAATTAACCACACGCGCAGACGATATTTACAAAAGTAAAAATATTCAAACCTGAAAAGGAAAATATATGAGTTATAAACAAACTTATGGCATTTATTGATGGAATATCTTCATTATTTTATGAGTTATTGAACATCAAAAAGGGCCCGGGACTAAATAAACACCCTGTATATAAGCTGCCTTTGTAGAGTAGTTGGTATGCTAGGATTAATGACAGTTAAAAATTTCTATTAAATATTTTGAAGTTACTATGTCTTAAATATATCCATTGGGCTTATACAACAACATATTTTTAAACTTCTAATTTTCATGGATGTATGACATATTAATTTAATAGTCTCATGCCGTTTCTGCTCTTGTACTATGCATTCCTTTAAGTTTCAGCTTATATATATATATATATATATATTTATATCCAGTTATATCACAGGTTAAAGCAACTGTATCAAAAGATGGATACACATTAAAATAAGCATATCTTATACCCAAACCCATTCAGTATGAAAAAATAATCCTTATCTTTAAATGTTGATAATCAACAATAGAAAAAGAGCCAGGATAAAAATGTCAGTTTTCATTTGGTAAAAAATGTCAGTACCATGAAATATATTATTATAAAATTGATTAAAAATAAAAATTATATAACCATTGAAAATATAACTTTTTTTCTCAATTTTAAAGATGTAAAAATATTTTTTATGCTCTAATATTCTTGAAAGTTATTTCATAAAAATTACCAAAATTTGCTAAACTTTTCATTAAGATTTCTTTTTAAAAAATCGCAACATTTTTTAAAAAATGGAGGTGCCTATTCCCACCTTCTAAAGTTTATATACACCAAGTTTAAGAACTCTAGGTCAGATGGTCTGTGCTTTGGAGTGTCAAGTCACAGACATATATATTCATCTTTACTATTACAAAGTTATTGAGTATTAGCAAAGTTTACGGTAAAAGAATGTTACCGTAAAAGTGGACTGTTAGCTGGATACATTGACCATCCAGAATCTCTCTTTGCGATTGTGTATCTTGCACCACCAACCAATCCTTAGTGTCCAAAAGGTCTCTCATATGCTCCATAAATCTTGCCCTATAAAGAATGCAGGTATTTATATCTTTTAAAAGGATCATATTATGGAATTTTATCTTCATTTTGTTCTGCTTAGAATATTGACACTGTATTTATTGTACTGTGCTTTTTATGTTGGTACAATCTTATATCTATATAAAACAATTGTGAACAAATTCATATAAAGATCCTGGGAACAAAAAAAATATTATACCCTTTTAAATTTTGAATTTGATGAATAACAGCTCATTTTTTTATCACTTCTAAATTCAATATTTTTTACTTGTTTAAAATTTTTTTTAAAGATGAAGTTCACTGGAAGCATGATTTGTAAAGTTTTTAAAAAATTGTAATAGTTTGGTTTTCTAAAGAAAAAAAAAAGTATCTGAAACTATTTATTGCTTTTTACAGAATATCAGTATTGACTAACAGGTACTTTTAACGAGATTAAATATTCAATTAATTTTATTAAATCATGCTGTTTTTTAGTAAATCGATAAAGTAACATTATGCATTAAATCTACTAAAACTTAAAGCATTTATGATAAAATGCAAAATATTTACACTTCTTTGAAGAAATATAAGACTTCATTTCGCAACCACCATTTGCTCTAAAACTATAATCTGTTTTTCTGTAGGCAGTTCAAGGTCAAATTTTTCACATGCGTTACTAGTACCAGACAACCAATAACGAGGTAGAAAATATGACCTTTAACCGCCTACAGAAAATACATAGACTATAGCTGAAGAATATAAAATATGATGCTGAAATATATGAAAATATAAATAACGTATCCAAACAGTAGTAACTAAACTTTTATTCAAAACTGCATTTACATTCTGAATAAAATATTTGAAAAGAATATTTTAATCCTTTATTCCTTATAGGATGTTATTCATACTTACACCGTGAATCCTGGATTCTTTTTAACCGTAACGT
Source organism: Argiope aurantia (assembly GCA_026543865.1). NCBI lineage: Eukaryota > Metazoa > Arthropoda > Arachnida > Araneae > Araneidae > Argiope > Argiope aurantia. Next base: position 552,955 of record JAPMOR010019045.1, on the reverse strand, counting down.
GACGAATCAGATGAATGTCGGGAAGAATGTTAGCGCAAGACAGTTTATTGCTCGAGCCATCTTTTGCAAAGATTACTACTGAACGTCCCATTACTGAAAAAAAAATAGTTAATAAAATAAACATGTAGAACCAAAAAAATTATTAAATATTGAAGTTAAAATCTGATTGCTATTCATGAAAATTATGAAGTGCTTTTATGTGTTTCGTGATTTAATACGAGTATTTAATACTTTAATTGTATAGTTTCTCTAAACGTCAATCCGTGGGGTGATGATGTTGATAGAAGAGGTGCATCTGCCATGATCTATTAATTATTGATTACCTAGAAATGTAGGTGATTATGGTTAATTTTTCAGCAAGAGAATATTTAATTTCTCTACCTACTCAAGCATCAAATGATAGGATTGATCGAGTTTAAATTTTTGTTGTTAGCATCCGGAAAGAGAATAAGTTGAGTCGAGACTAATTACTAATTTATTGAACCTTAATTAAATCTATAATTATGTGGTAATAATTAAAAATGATAGTTTTGAAGAAAAAAAAAGAGCTGTATGAAAAATAAACATTTTCTCACGAAAGTAAAATACTATTATTTAAATTTCATAAATGATGTCATCATCTTTTATGAGAACAAGAAAAGGTTTCTCTGTGTTAAAAGTGTCAATTTAATTTCCTCAAATATCATTGTCAAAGGAAAATTAGAACATTTTTTTTCAAATGTTGCGGAAGTTAGACCATTATTAAGATTTAAAATACTTACAAAATTTCTGAATAGATACTATACAGTTCCATTTGTGTCATTACAGTTTGGATATAACTAATAACTTGATGAGAATACGATTATTATGTGGAAATTATTTCTACAGCAATTTTATATTGTGTTCTGGATTTTATGAAAAGAAAAGCATGTTGCATTTCGCCTCTTTATCCATTCATATTCTGTAGTTTAGCTAGAAGACAACTATCTGTATTATCCTACATATCTTATATGTTATGCTCATAGTTCATAGTCTTGATTTCCTATTCAGACTTTCATTTACGAAGAAAGAAAGAAGTGGTATATTGCTGAAACTTTATCAAGTCATGACGCATATATTGTACACTCCTGGATTGATGGCTGTTTCCACAGTTTATAGAAATATAAAGAATCTAATGAAATTTGAGTTTCTTGAGTTCATTTATTACAAAAAACATTTCTGATTGACTAACAAGCAGAATTGGACAGATCTGCCCAATCATACTACCAAATATTTGAAGTTAATAGTATACTAAGTTTCTACATTTTTAGTTGCAATATGTAATAAGTTAAGAAAATTCGAACGTCAACTTTTCGATTTACAGAGCTGTTCTAAGAATTGACAATTTGTTGGCTTACCTGAATAATTTCCTACCAGAGGAAGATTGACATCAGTGAAGACTCTCTTTCCCAATCCAATGTGGAGAGGTCCGTGTCTGCCAGACAAATCACCCATTTCGCATCGGTATGGATTTTCAAGGTTACATTCGGATTTGTAAAGGTCCTGCAGTACAAACATTTATTTCATATTAAGAACATACCCAAGTCAACAGCTGAAGACAAATATTAAGTGTAGAATTTCATTATTTAGGACACATTCTAAGTCGCGTTCTTTTAATGGCGTCATGTTATTAGATTGAGCTGAAGCTAAATTTGATGGAAAAGATTTTTACGAAATCATTAGTGGTTTCCTGCAGCTAATGTTAAAAGTCAATGAAATATTATAAATTAAATAAAACATTTATAGTATAACTACAACATTACGATTTTGATCTTAATATTTCCAGTAAAAAAAGAGGGCTTAAAAGATAAAATAGTATATATCTCGAAGTGAAAAGAAACTGCTTAGAAATTCAGTTCAAACTGAATCTTCATTATTATCAGACCTTCAAACTTGATAACTTCAATTTTTTATCAATATTTTTCCCTCATTGGACATTCATTTTTAATGCACACACAACTAGACCACATTGGGTCACTAGTTAGCTTAAAAAATATCAGAAATGGTGTTCCAAAATATAAAAGATACTCTATTTTCACTTTAAAATTTCGGTTAAAAATATCTCAAAATAACGTGTGTGTTTTTTAATTTTTCGTGAATCTAAAAATGTATATATCGTCTACTTAGTTTTAAAAACTCCAAATTTTTATGAAAATGCGAATTATTTGGATTCTAAAGACATCATGATTTAATCAAGAAATATTTTGAAATCTTCGCTAGTCAATTCACCGTCACATTTTAAGCAGTTATTAATGTCTTTTGAAGTATTTCCATTTTTCGACTATTTTTTAAAAAACCAAACTTATTATATGCGTAATTTTATTTGAAATCGCTAGCACTTTTCATTCATGCGCAGTAAGTTATAGAGCATCGTTGGAAACAAAGCCCCCCAAAAATCATAGAAGTTGCAAAAGCAATTGACGGCGAAACATTTTCAGGTATAGAAATCTAAGAATTAACTGAGCAATGAAAGATCATGCAGTGCATCATCCGATAGTAACTATGGAAAAAAAAAATAACTTTAACTAGAAGTTAAACGATTAACATTTATTTTGAAGTTGAAGAAATGGGGATTCATAATTCTGAATCATGATCATGTACTCTATCTCTCTTATTCTGCTTTTCAGAATTAGATCTAACAACGAGTGGGGATGATAAATCCAAATGGCAAATCTGATGTGCACCAGTTCCATATATCCGACTAATCTTAAGATTGAGAAGATAAATTTTGTTCTTCATCTGTTTCATGATATTCATTCAATGGTATGCAAATTTTAGTTTACGAAATTTTGAAAATAAAAGCTTTTATCAAGTTTTTTTTTTTTATTGGGAGTAATGTGATTAAACTCTCAAAACAGTTTGCAATTTTTTTGGTCCGAATTCCGAAGAAACCGCAGAGGTAAGAGAAATTATACAGGCTGGAATAGATACCGATTTTCGCATTCTATTGCGAAATTTACGTGCAGATTAAAATATGCAATTCCAATTTGTGTGTGTGTGCGTGCGTGCGTGCGTGTGTGCATTGAGAACAAAGAGAAAGTGAAACATGAAAAACGCCATTGCAAACTAACTTTTCCGTTATTTTTTTTAACAACCACCTTACTTTTTAAAAAGAAATTGAAATTTTAAGTGGCCAAAAGGGTTTTTGAAGGGAACCACCTCCGGTTTGGTTTAATATTCGTGAACCAAAATGTTCAAACAGTTTTTGTCAAAATTTGAATACGATTTGCTGCATTACGTGAATGATCCAGTGAATTAACTTTAGTTTCATAACCGTAAAGCATCCCCCTACCTTTCTTTTAGATCTGTGGTATTGGCTGCATACTCACGTGCTTGTACCGATCTGTTTAATCCAATTAATTACATTAAATTGGCTTATTAATGATTTATTATCAGAATATAAAAAAATACCAAGGAACTAATTTTACAGTCCCAACTACTAATTTTATTTTTTATAAAAGCTCGTGACTCCCAGATATGACTGAACGATTGCTTGTCCCTCTCCCCCTCCGAAATACGTTTTTTTTTAGACTTCACTTGAAAATATAAACTGCTTCACTGTACATTCTCTACAAGAAAAAAAAAATGAAACTACTGCACTTTTTGTCGAATTTTCTCAATTAAAATAAAATCTCTTATATTCTCTTAATTTTGTAAGCGCCTTGATACGTCATTAATAGTTACCCCTCCCTTCACTCTCCATCTTGAAAATAAAATCTTTATGCATCTCCCAACCTCAATAACTAAAACTATTTCGCCATTTGCTTGCAAAGCTAAGCAATCAGAATGCTTTATGTTTATTGTACAAGTATAATTAAAAATGGCATTTTCTTCGGTTGTGATAAGATAAGTCCTTTATAAATTGGTTGCTGTAAAATTAAATTAATACTATTAATATGGTGGCTAATAAGCGGTCTTCGAAAGCGACTAGTACCATGAATAAGATGAAACCCTATCTACTTGTGATACATTCTTACGACCTCCATTACTAGTGCATAGGCTGTTCAAAACTAAATTTGCGTGGCAATCTTATTCCTTAATACCATCTCGATGTCGGTAGAACTCATTAAATAATGATAGAACAAGTATACAGGAATCTCAACGTGCAGATGTATTTTCAGAATATTGCAATAGAGGTATAAGAAGCATGAAATTGTAATTTACCTAGAATCGATGGGGAATATAAAGGTTGCACAGAGAAGTAGAAATGTGATACTATTTGCGATTGAGAATAATTGTTGCAAGTTTATTTTTAGCATTCATCTAGGAGGTTGGAATTTCTGTGATTTATTCAGTATTTTCTTTTTATCTAAATACCTCGTAATCCGATTCAGTCAATTAGCTTTGCAGTTGTTTTATCTACATTTTTGTTGTGTAAATAGAGAATGCTGCAGAACGTGCCAGTGAAGAATATTTTGACATTTTTATCATGTTGTTATTATGACCACTTATTTTCACAATGATATCTACAGGTAATAAAAATATGTGATTTATCTTTCAGATAAGATACTAGACAGAAATCAATAATTTCCATTACTTTCCATTTTCAAAACTTCACACGCTGCATAATAAATGCATGATAAATTACCATTCTTAACTTTACTATTGATTGGTTATATATTGCTAATTTCTGTAACGAAATGATTTTAAAAGAAAAAATTTAACCGATTATCTGAAAATCAAATAGATACTTAAGTATTAAATGCATGCCCTTGGTGTACATAGGTTGCTGGTAACTGCGAAATCTTTGGTCATTTTTGTTTTTTGACGATTAATGCCCGGCATGCGGTTAATATATGCAAGTACCACCCAATATTTTGAAGAATTTACTTTGCATATTTAATTTAAAATTGACACTCGTATAAAGGTCTCCGTATCTGTTAGCATTGGTGTAATCACCATTGCATTTCATGACTGTTAATGTGTTAGAAGAACTGCATGATTCTTTGAGTACTTACGTCATCGGATTTTACAATGTACGGATTCCATCTGAATCCCGACGATATGCATCTGGAGGATTCCACTTTCTCCACTGCATCGTGAGCTACTTGATTAACGTAAACGGCCCACTCGTGACCGTGTGTCTGAAAATGAGAATTGAAGCGATGATTAAATGTATCCCAGACTCATAGGAAACTTAGTGTTATTAATATAATAATGTTTGTAAGCTGCATATCATTTGTAATTTTCTTGCTGCTGCATGCATCATGCAAAAATCGTTCGAAATTTTCTACAGAACACATCATTGGACCTAAAACTACCGAATTTGGTACTGAACTACTACTTCAGACAAAACACATTTTAGTATTATTAAGAAGGGGAAGAGGAGGGGGTCTTTCTCAAAATTTTATTATTTTTTTAAAAAATTAAACGAAATTTTTAAATTTTTGTGTTTGTTCTCCATGACTTTGAACACATAACTGTACGAAAGATAAGCTTTTTAATCATATAGAAAAAGTTTTTATTTCTTTATCACTTTCTCCAATTTTAATAATTTTTTCAAAACATTTAAGTATATTTTACAAAAATACTTTTCATGGTTTTAGAAACTGCCGTTATATACACACATATTGCAACAACATTAAATAATATATATTTTTTCATACCCTTTATTGTTACTATAATTTGTAATAAATAAAGAGTAAGTTATTACTTTTTTATTTATTTTTTTGCTACATTTAGCAATTTATCTTCCATTATATTGCTTAAATGAAATGACACACATTTCAAGTTAATTTTCACTATTTTTTTTTAAATTCGTGACATTTTTAATTTTTTATATACAGCATTTTTGCTTTTTTTTTAATCAGATATAATCATAAACTGAGTTTGTTCATAAATTCATAATAAGAATTCACTATTATTCAGCTTATATTGAAGATGTACAAATTGCAGTGAATGTTTAGTGGAATACTTGGGGAATCGCAAAAGAAGCGGGGGGGGGGGAGGTGAACAAAATAATTATGTTCAATTATATGTTTTAGTCCAGACACGTTAGACTGCATAGTATACTGCAAATATGTGAATTATTACAATTTTGTTACTAATATTTCGTGAAAAGCTAACAAAAATCACAGTTTAAAACATTTTTAATTTAGCTGTCCTTTACTTATTCGAAGTTAGTCTCTTTTCCTTTTTATTTAGGCATTTTCACAAGTTGTCTTTTAAGGTCTTGAAGTAACAAAGTCAAGCCTAATCGATGCCATATCATTCTTCTTCCTTGGCTTAGTACTTGTACATCGGCACCAGGAAGGTCTGTTTACACGTTATTCAGCTCGTAAGATGTGAATATCATATTATAATAAACTTGTGCAAGGTGTATATGTTTTGACAACATGATGGCGGTAGATAGTACATTTTAACAGAAATATCTTTCCTGTACGAATTACTTTAGAAATTTCAGTTAATATCTTCATAAATAGAAAAAAGCTCCCCACATCCCTGAATATGAAAAAAGCAACTTGAAACTGGAAAAAAAAACCTTACAATATTTCTGTTGTGCATTCCAGGATAACGGAGATCTATTTCAATCCAAGTGTCGCCTCGTCCACCATCAGCATACTCCAGTTGGCGCTGAAATCAATGAGGAATATTCAGATCCAAACATAAATCTCATTTAATTTTTTCACTTCATCTAAAAATCTGACAGCTGCATTAAAATATTTTTAAAAACCTTTATTAGTATTTAAACTGCGAATATAGTATATAAGATGTATTGCAGCAATGCAACAAGATGTAATAGTGCCCGTTTCAAAATATTACTTTATTATCCTACTTTCGGCATATTTGACTTCAAATATCGGAATAAACGCACTAATATTTTGTCTTCGTAGAACTCATTAAGATTTTCCAAGGTTTCTCATCCAAACAGTACAGACATCAACTCATTCTTTATAGCATAGAACGTAGTAATTATATACAAGGGAATATTCTAATAATGTTCTCCAAGTCTAGGTCCAGAGACATCTATATTTCCTTTTAACCCTTTCTTATGATTATTAATATAGTAAGAGGTTAATAATTAGATAAATTAGGCTGACAATTTTTTTATAATCAGTAATATTTTTATATATATTACTGATGTATGAAAAAAAATTAGAATTTAATATTATTTTAAGAGATTCTGACTTAGGGGACAACGTAAAATGCAGTTCTCTTGCAAAAAATTAAGGAATTTCAATCCAAAGTTTTGCTATTGAATAGAATTTAAACTTAAAGACTAAGACATCAGCTGATGAATGTTATGACGTCAACTACTTCGTATTTAAATGATTTATAGTGACTTGATACATATTGCGTAATATAATGGCTTACCAGTCTGATGTAACCTTCGACAAAAATGCCAGGTCGATGAAAAGATGCCAGTCCAATAACTTCTCGGATGCCATCTTTCTTGTATTCTGGTTGAATCGTAGCACAGGTCCACCGAAAATTCCTAGCTTTCTTGTGAACGACCACTGAGCGTCCAACAATGCTATGAGGTCCATGTAAGGGCAAGTTGGCATCTCGGAATTCAGGCAATCTGTAGCTGTCTTGACCATCCAAAGATCCATGCTTCCCGCTGAGGTCTCCGGCTTCATATTGGTCATTAGAACCAACACCTGCTGCTGGACCCAGAGAAACGTTTACGTTGAAGGGATTGAAATGTCCGGATACTGAGTCATCAGTGCAAGGGAACTCTTTGCTGATGGGAACCCACCACTGAAAATAAAAGAATAATACATATTAGTAAATTTAGCAGTCGTGTATGATAGTTCTTTGTATGTTTAATTTCAATTGTGTTTGTATGATTCCAAGTTTGGAATTTTTATTTAAAGAAAAAACACCTGTAATTTGAAGATCTTGCAATATATAGAAATACGAGATGAAAAATTACGTAAATCAACCAACCAAAAGTTTAAACCTAATAAATTTAAGATAATTAACACTTAATTATACATGGATATAATTTAAATCCCTTTATTGAATGGCATTTCTCAATTTATGTGGCATATTTCTTTCTTTTATTCGTGCGACATATTTCTCCTTTTCATTCTTCTTTCATTCATATGATTTATTTCTTAAATATATTTAGGTTTTAAATCTGAGAAAATAATACATAATTAGAAATAATTTGAAAAACTATTACTATATAATTAAAAATAAATAATTTAGCCGTTTGGACAAAGCCGAAGGCTTTAGTAAAAACCGAAAATCGCCAGTGACAGCTATTGAAAAAGACGATTTTAAATAGATCTTTGATATTATTATGCATAAAGGATGGCACATATTTTCTGCTATTCATTGTCAAGTCTAATATTGAAATTGGTTTTTAGAGGTATATCTCAATACAGTATTTTGACGCCCAAACTTTTTGAATACTCCGAAATATTCTGGAACATTAGTTAGTGTTCGTTAAAAAATTAAAGGATTTTTCTGATTATGCAACTTGAACAGACTGAAAAAAAAATCAGATGTTTTGTTGCAAAATTTTTTTTAGAAAATCATATTATTCTTTCAGAATTTTTTTTTCTGTATTTCCCATTGATTCTTTCAGGTTTGAACTGAAATTTATGAATAAAAAATGCGTTCCGAGACATTTTTTATTAATCTAAAGGTAATGATATCTACAAAATAAATATCATTTGTAGCGCATTCAGTGATGAAATCACTATATAAATCTTTACATTATTATTACGAGGAGTACTGAAATCGGACACAGGTGGGTAGTTTAATATCATTTATCCTAAACACAAAACAACGTTATTACCAATTTTAATTGCAGCAAAATATATTAGTAACTAAATGTTAGAAAAACGCCTATTAAGGTTAGTGAATAATATTTTGAGAGATTATAATACGAAATATTTTACCTTATGAACATGATAACCTCCTGCCAATCCAGCTAATCCGCTTAATTCCACTTTTCCTTCAGTTATATCGAACGGCGTTTCTTGAGAGAACTGGATAACACCAGATACATTGGATTCTATGGCCGGACCACTGATCCAGCCTCTCACAGATGCCTTCACAGGATGCCGGATTCTAATTCCAGAACAAGCAAGTCGATCACCTCGGTGGGGTGGAGCGTAGTCGTCGTGTATGACTAGCCCCTTACCCACAATTTTGTCTGGTCCGGACAGTGGCAATTGGACGTCTGTGTAAAAGATTCTGTTGCGAATATTTCTATCGTTTGTCTGCTTTGCGGCGATATTGAGTCGCGATCCTTTGCCTGTTAAATCTCCAGCAGCGCATCTCAAGGGGTTTTCTGGATTGCAATGCCGTTCATACTGTCTTCCGGCTCCAACCCCGAATGGATTGTACTGTGCCCCTGTGCTTTCACAGCGCTTAGTCCAATTATAAAAATCTCGACCTGGTTCGAATTCGTGCACATCCCACCTGGAATAAGAGCAAAAATCAAATTATAACTATAATTTACTGAATTTTTTAGTAATCTATGTATTATAGCTGCATATCGTCTTCGTCATATCAAAATGTTATATGTGAAATTTTCTAAATCATTTTATCAATGCAGATCTTTGTGCAGGTTTTCTGTATCTGCCACAAATTGTTGTGCACTTGCACAAAATGACTTATGTCGCAAATGTTTCTTACTGTTTCATAAAATTTCGTATTTTTTCCCCCTCAAGTGGTTTTTCGCGAGGATATTTCGAGAAAATGACATACAGCCTCCTAAATAACTAGTGATGCTCCTAATGTTTTTAAATCGAAGAATGTTGCTATAATAGTAGTTATAATAATAATAGTGTGGTGGGTATTTTTGATACGACGTCCATGTAGGACATACTGCTACAAATACATGTTGCTGGTATATATAACTTCTACTGCTTAGGATTGTTGTGGAAAGGTAAAATTGGTCGTTGTGGTTTTCTTTTTGAATAATTCGAAATTATCGTCTTCAGTGATGCATCATTGCAAGTATAAGAATACTCGACGTACGGTTATCTACCTCTTAAAAAAATAATACAGATACTTATTTATTAAGAAAAGCACAATATTCAGAAATTGCTAAAGGATAAGAAAAGGAGTGATGGCATCCTGAACTTTGATAAGAAATAAAGGTATAATGAGATGCATTTTTTGGCTTCTTATTTAATAAAGAATCTACTACTGGATGAATGAAAATTCTTTATTCGGAACTGCAGTGCTCAATTATAATGATTATCCAGTCTAACATGCCATATTGTTATGTTGAGAATCCATTTGCCTTGTAATTTTCTCACAATTTATACCTTTTAAAATTGAGAATGTTTTATATTAAAATTAACATTGAATAGACCTTTTTTTATTCTTACTCTAATAAAAGCCGATTGATTTATATTGTCGAATTTTAATATATTTAAGACAGTAGACCAGTGTATTTCTAATAAACTTAATGAATCAAAGTTGTTCCGAAGCTTTCTTTTTATGAAATGCTCTTAAACTTGGAACATGGATATATAAGGGCAAAAAAGTGGGGAAAACGAAAGATGGAAATCATTACATGTGAGAAATTCGAATTACCTTGTTTAAAGTGAGATCCAATTAAGTGAAATTTATCCAAAGTGGTTCTAAATTTTCTATTCGAAATAACGGAAATATAAAAGCAACTTATTCAAAAATATAAAAATAGGTTAATAAATAACGATATGAAGGAAAAAAATTCTTGCTGAGCTTGCTTATCAGTTACCAAATTGCAATTTTAATTATAACTAAAAGATATCGAAATATTTATCAAATAAATACCTGTGCTCCATAGTATCATTGACACTTCCATCTATGTAGTAAAATTCTCCGAAGACTGTTGTGTCTCCGTAGGGATTCTTGGCATCTTGCCTGAAAAACACTTCCCCGGCTAAGGGGAAAACGAAAGTGGCCACGGCCAACCTCGTGGGACCAGGGTGCCCGATATTTGCGCAGATCCATGGCTCTCCCTCTGTATTGGTGATGACAATGGACCTGCCAATGACACTATTTGTACCAAAAAGTGGGAGATTGAAATCCACGTGAATGCCCAGGTGAAGATTCATCAGCGGGCTGGCATCCAGATGACCAAACTTGCCGCTCAAATCGCCAACTGGATACTGATCGCCAGAGCCTTTTAAAAGAATCAAAGTAAGACTATATTTTAAAAAATTAAATTGATATAAAATTGTTGTAGAATTGAGGCAAGATCTGTTGTTGAAATAAAGGTTTTCGCGGAATTTAAGTTAATTCAAAAGTTAAAAAATATTCCAATGAAAGTAAAAATAAATAATGTGGATTAAGATATTTGTAAAATTATAAGCATTAAACCTTTATTTTTATGTATAAAACAATTTTGAAAAGAATTTCAAAGGATTCGATTCATATTCAAGTAATAGACAAAAATATGCCTCTCCGATTTAATTTTGAATCCACTGCTCATCATATTATTTATATTTATAGTATTAAGTTACAGCGAACATATAGTTTCATATGAGCCGATTTATGCAATTTCATTTATCATGCGACTGATACACGAAAGTTGATTCAGCATACAATAAACTTTACCCGAGTGAGGATTTACAGACCACATTTTTCCACATAAGTGTTATATCTTAATCATCCCCTTTCCTTTAGTGCTAAAATTTTATTGATATGCGGAATGTGCCTGAGGTTCGGCCAATTTATCGTATTGAAAAGGAAGAAATATAAATTGAACAAATTCTTAAAGCATGTAGCAGCGAGAGAGTTTTAGAGACGAAATGCGAAGTTAAAGAATTGTTTAATTACGGCGAAGGAAGAATTGAGCCTTGTAACACCAGCCGATGATAAAATGTCTTTAACTTATAAAAAGTTAAACGAATTGTTAAATAAAAAAGAGCTTAGGAATTATCTGATTTCGCAATAGAAATTGATACAAAGGATAGAAGGCTTTTATTAGAAACATTTAAAAAATCTACTCTTATACCTCGAAACTACTAAGGAGTTGCGTCTATCTTTATCCTGAACAAAAGCAGTGAAGAAAATAATAATCGTTAACATGTACCTACTCAGTAAGCAGTAATAAAACTCCTTTCAATCAGTTTTATTTATTTTTCTTTTTAAAAATACAATATTTAGATTTGTTACATTATGCAAATTTTATTATACCCAATGAATTTTTTTCCTATCGATAAACTAAGGAACGCGATATTATTTTACGCTGAATGTATTAATGGCATAACTCCTGTGTTCTGTAAGAAATAACTGTGTATTTTAAAATCTCAAATAGTCAGAATATTTTTGAAATAATAAATGATTTTTAATACTGACATTAGTAATAATATTTCAATTAGTCTGCATTGATTTCATTTTTTTTACCAAACTATAAATTAACGTATTTGATTTTCTTTAAATACTGTCATTCCATAATGTCTTGAAATATTTGCTTAGGAAGCGTTCCAGAGAGAAGCTATAATTTCAAAGCACCGTTTATTCGAAAAATAACTCAGTGAAATATTTTCAGCTTCTCTCCTAGATGTTTAAAAAATTATATAATTATGAAATAATCTTTTGGATAAATCTTTTCCAAGAATTAAATGTTTTTTCCTCTCATTTTAGTACTTTTATAACTGATATAAATATCTATCAGTATTCATGAAAACAAAGAGAAATACTGTCTGTCTCTAGTATTTCATACAACCGAGTGAAGAGATATCTTTTCATTCATTTCTCATTACCCGATTCCTTTAGTAATGAACTAAAAGATTTTTCAATTATAAAAAACAGTTCGCATCTCACCTGTACCAGGTTGAGGAATCTCTTCGTCCGGCATCGCGTATGGATTGTAAACGTTTCCTACATATTTCGACTGGCAATAGTTTTCTCCGCCTTTGAGCTTTGGTAGAACTGGGAACTCGTGTATCTTGAATTCTGACCCTCTTCCTCTCAAATTGTGCAACTGAACGGTGACCACAGTGGGTTGTGTTCGGTAGCTCTGGCTGAGTAGAATATGGCCCTTAACAGAATCGGCACTAATGAAGGCCTTAACTTCTTTGGGCTTGACGGATACCAATGGGGCACAGGCCATGATGCGGAAGGCATTGCCACTCTCGTATAGTACTAAGTAAAGGGAACGAAGACCAACCTCTGCGAAGGACAAGGGCAGGTTGGTGTCTACGTAGAACCTATAAAAATCATACAAAGCTTAATACCACATATAGAAAAAAAAATTCTCTTTGTTATCCAACTTTTCTTATTGTAATAATTTTATTGGATAGTTGGTGTTTATAACCTATTCTATGGTTATTCTATAAGGAGAGGTATCGCTTTTTAACAAAATTTTGTATTTTCAAGCAAGTGTGAACCGAAATAAAAAGGATACTGCATTAAAAATGTAAGATGTAAGCTATCAATAATTATATTATAAAATTGAAAATTTGATTAAAAAAAACTGGAATTTTGTTTATCTTTATGAGTAGTAAATAATGATTTCCAGACAAGATTCATGGAAACGAGGCTTTGATGTCAGATCAAGTTCTGATTCAAGAAAACCAAATTATTTTGCAATTTTTTTTTATTGGTCAACTTTTTTTTTTCTTTTCCAAAAATGATTTCTGAAAATATATTAACATGTTCATACTGAAGTAATGACCATTCATATTTGTTGCTATACGTATTCATTGCCTACGTGTTTTGCGAGATTTTTAATGTTTCTAATGTTTACGTTTCTTAAACTTTGCGATTTAACTAGCATATCGATCGTATAAAGATAGACCAGAACGTGGAAATATCTTGCATAAAACTTCCCTTAATTTTCCTCTTCGTTATAGCGATGGTTGCAGATGGTATTGTTTAATGTAATGCAAATACCTACATAAAATCGTTTAGACATTGCGACATAGTACCATTATCATTAAGGTAACGTTCAGTACAGTTGTGAATGAATCCTGACAGAGCTGACGAAACTCCAATATGGCCGAATTGATAAGATCGTATGTAGTATTTCAATAAACAGGATTGTTTATGATGAGGCATTGTATCCAAGAGTTTGAATGCACACAGAATACTGAAAATTCTCTGATGATAAACAGCAGTGGAAGCAAAAAGGCGTGCTGAGTGACAAAGACAGTTGCACAACACACAAGATTATAATGAAGGAAAAAAAGTAGTCTGGCTACAAAAATGTTCTGCTTCCATACTGTACTCAAAAATTCTGTTAAACTCGGCACAGCACAAAATATCTCTTAAAAGTACTTTATCAATCGCCATGTTAAGTCCTGTAAATTTAAAATGGCATCTCGTATAGTCAAGGAAGTAACGTGTACCAATAGTAAAGTGATTATATTAAATTTATTGAAACATATTATAGCGCTTTTAGCAGCGAAATAAGGAAGTTGCAAAAAATAAACGAGATCGTCCAGAAAATCCAGTTAGATAAATAAAGTCTATATATCATAAAATAAACACACACAGGAAAAAAATTTCATAGAGTTATCTGTGAAATTGGAGGAAGTATTTGCGATTATAATTAAGAATCTATGACTCGAAAAAGGGTCCATCCTAAAACTGAAAAATGTATCCTCCGGTATTCCCTCTCGAGTGCATTTTTCATTTTTTTTTCAGTATTATTTTCGTTTACTTTTTTGGTTGCTTAAATTTCATTCGTGGTTGCTGAGTTCTGAAAAACTATATGATAATGCAGGGCAGTATATTTTTCAAGTCAGAGAAATAATATTAATCATAAATGTCTCCAACTATTTTACAGATATCTACGATATCCATGATAATTTTTCCTGTGTTTTTATTATAGAATATCGTACATTTTTCAAAATGAACTTTTTTATCGATCTACTTTATTTTTTTTTTGTATTATTACAGCTAGGGATGCTGCGAAATGTCTCAATCATTTCAGCAACTTAACTATAGGTCCACACTACTTCCCTAGCTCTACGAGACGTTGTTCGGAATTTAGGAAACTTAAAAGGACTCTACCGATAACACTGCATATTTATTCTAAGGATATGCAAGAAGTTGTCAAAAGATTATCTTATGCTATATTAGTCAATGTTGTATACTTTTTTGCAAGTTATTTCTATATTTTTTTTATCCATCATCTTTAATAATGATATTAAACATGAGGGTAAACATAGTGAACAAAGAAAATCTTGAATGCAGTTAAATGAATGGAGCACAACTCCAAAAAGCATTTTAGCTGTAAAATTAAAAAATAAAGTTATATGTTTATGGCACCAGCAGTTTCTGATAAATTTAACATCATTAAATTTAAAATTTTACAGTTTTTGACAAGATAATTTTCAATAAAAAAACGCCATTTAAAGTATGCCAAACCTTTTCGAATATCTTGAATTGGTGGCTCCAACCGTTGCTTCTCCATGCTTCCTGGTCATTTCTCCTATTTTGCAATTTTCATGAGACGACTGGGAACAATTTGTATCATCCACATTATTTGGATCAAAGAGAACCTATAAAAAATAGAAATTTGACATTTTAAATAGAATATTTTTTATAAGAGATTAAAGCAATGTTATTTCCTTTCGTTACATCTCTTTATTTGAAAATCAAATAAAGAGATATTAATACAGAAATGCACCATACCATTAATGCTAATATACTTTCACAGTGCAACGTACTCTTATAGTTTAACTGCAGTTACTGAAAATAAATACAAATATATGTTTCTTTTAAATTTTTTTATCTTGCAGTGAGCACATTCATCTACATAATGGCGAATGTCTACTTCCACGCTTCTTTCCACACCACTGATGATAGCATCTTTTTCTTAAAGATTGTATGATCTTTTGCGATAGGATTTTTTATGGGTGGATATATATAACAATTGCTATTGATGAAACGTAGATAAGATGCATTTTGAAATCTTGTCTATATACTCATTTCCTAGAAAGAAAGCATGGACAATGATTTTCAGATAAATTTGATATTGCTGGTATTTGCATTTTAGTTAGTCGCGCTACGTTTAGTTTAAATGAGAAAATAATAGATATGTGTTAATATTTCATTCATAATAAGAGATTATATTTTTTCTGTGATGCATTCTATCATTTCTATCAGGTATAAGTTAAGTAAGTGAGTTTTATGAGTAAGTAGTGACAAATAAGTCTAAATGTATCCGTTTTTCTTAAACAATCCAAATTAAACTAAGGATTAATACTTGATAAAATTTCAGTCCTCTGAATTTGCTCTTTAAGTGATAATAATTCACTACTAATGTCTGGAAAACCGAGCTTAGTTGGGCAGTTTGTTTGTTTTTTAATAAAATCGTAATTTTTTTGGGGAAATATTTAGATACGAATTGTATATTGATTACATATGAATATATTTTAACTAACTGAAACTTCATCTAGAAATAGGGGATAACAGCTATTATAGCTATAAATTCCAATAACCTACGTCTTTCAAGTTCAAGATCTTATGAATATTTTTCAATCTTACTGACCAATATGAACTGGACATTTAAAGGCGGGGGAATTAATGTAACATAATAATTTGCTATATTACAGCATTTATTTTGCAGTTTATCTATCATTACTTTTATTTTTAAACTGAAACTCAGTTTAAACTTGGTGGAATTGGGTCCGACATGGCACCCTATGACATTATCAGCATAAGAACAAATAGAAAAAGGCTCTAATAATTAGTCATAAAACATTTTTTTTCTTGTAGAATCTCGTATTTTCAGGAAAGTCACCTATATAGATAAACTTAAAAAGCAAAAATATTCAACAAACACATTAAGTAAAAAAGTAAAACAGAAAGCGCGCCTCGAACCCAAGGAACCGCAACACAAGCGTCATCGATATTTTTTTGATGACTTTACTGCAATGCCCACACTTCGAAGCAAAGATTAATAAACTTATTCCAATAATTAATTATAAAAAAATGCTTTTTTGGGGGAGGGCAAAATGGCATTTTTTTCAGCAAAGACACCTTTATAGATAAAAAGAAAAAAAATATCTAAATATAGAATTTGATCCAAATTGTCAGAGCCGTTTACGAGATACACGAAATAAATTTATATACATGCAAGAATTGCTCGTTTAAAATGTTAAGATTTTGTTTTATATATTACTTTGTACTCGGCAACTTGACAAAAATATAACATCCTCGTACCTGCAAGTATTCACATCTTCTCTTCCTCGAAATCTCTCGTGACGTGTCAAGGATATCCGTTGCCAGAATCCTCCATTCATGATTAGTGGAAGGTGTATAATCCTCTGTAATGTGAAAGATATTGGCGAATATCGTGGTCTCTCCTAGCTCACTTTGGCGGAAGATGACAGTTCCTGCCACTGGCGAAGAGAAGGTGGCTTCCACTGTTTTGGCATCGCCGTCAGTTGCAATGTTGGCGCAAGCCCTGAGGTCAGTGCTGTATGCAGTGCTACGTAGCAACAGAGATCGGCCCCAAATGGTATTGGATCCACGAAGTTGAATTTCAGAGTCTGTAAATACTTGTGGCATCCCATCAGGTGCAGGTACCATAATGGATCCATGACGCTTGGCGAGATCATGGAAACTAGAGAAAAAAAATTATGAGGAAAAAAATGCAAATATTGACTATAAATGCTAAATGGCAACTATCATGTTCTTAAAGTAATGCTAGTGACTATTAAATGTACAAAAATGATGCTTTAAAAGATGTTTCGTACTTCAGTCCTTTTGCAGAATCACAAGTTTATTTAAATCGTCCCATTAAAAATTCAAAATCTGTTCAATTGATTAAAATGACTTGTTTAAAAGACATGTCGTAACCAAGGCTGTCTTTCTTTTAAAGCCTCTTAACATAAAATTTTTTACATTTTCACTCCGTATCTTAATACAATAATTTGAAGAGTTGAACGAATTTTTAAAGCATTTAATTCTTATAATGATAGGATTTTTTTTATTTTTTACATAAAGTAAGGATAAATATTAATCACATCTCTTTACCTATGTTTGATATTTTATATATTTGTCAGAACCTCTCGAAAACTTTCTCAAAAATTATTATGTTATCACTTATAATTAAAATAATGAGTGGAATAATAGCAAAAAAAAAAAAAAAAAATTCAATGAGCTACCTTCAACTGGGAAGCATAGCTCAAGAAGTCAAGGAAGCACATTTTTACTCACGATAAACTGCGTTTCTATTGTTTATGTTCTGTTCAGATAATTAGAAATTGCGCTTAATGCTGTAAAAATCTTCCTTTTTTTGCTAAATGGAATTCCACTTAGTCTGGCGCAGCATGTCAAATCTATAGCTCTTGTGCCAAAATAACCCCAAATCACACCAAGACTGTAAAAGTCATTGTCCTTGTCTGACAGTTGTGCACCAGAATGGAGAAAAATTGAAGGTTTGTAAATCGTTTCTCTAGTTGCTTTGTCTTATATAACGTGTATGTTCAACTGCAAAGCCACCTGGTGGTTTAACTTGTAAAATGTGCCATTAATTAATTAATTAATTTTTCATTTTTTTAATACCCATTCATTGGCAAATTATTAAATTGCTTTGGATTTCCAAATCTTTTATTAATATATTTCAGCACTTTTTGATAGACAAGATTGCTGAATGTAACAAGTACTGTAGTTGAATTTTGCTCTTTAATGATAAACAATCCTTTACAAACAATTATTCCTTATATTTAAATGCTCTGACTTGCATGATCAAAACTCAAGTGTGTGTTAAAATGCTAATTCTGAATATATTCACAACAAAAGGATCAGAAACTAATTCTTCAGAGATGTAACTTGCCTTACGAAGAGACATGGACTTAATTCATATTCACGTGATACATATCAAGTGCACCTTGAAAATTTAGGTTTGGAATTTACTACGCATTTTGCATAATGTCACAGAATGGCCGTTCCGCCACAATGTAGGCATCATATAGTTAAATGAAAGTTGGAATCATGACTATGAAACTACATGAATGGTAATTTAAGCTATAATACTAAATTTTTGTGTCTATATCTTGAGAGTAGATTCATAAGAAATTCTATGGCATTCGAAAGACATGTTTAAACATTTATTATATGTACAGATATTTTAAAACTATTATATAAGATATATTATATAATATCTCTTATATAATATAAGAGCGAAATGTTTAAATACTTAAATTATACCATAGAAACAACTCTGCTAATCTTAACTTAAAAGGAAATTGGAAAAAAAAATTAGATGTAATCTAAAGTTAAGAATATAAATTATAAAGAAGGACATAAAAATATTTTCTGAAAATCCACTTCATTATCTAAATACTTTGGGGATTAAAATATTTTAGAATTTTGCTCATATTTTTCAAGATATCTTTTTATGGCACAAGAAAAATCAAGCTACCTATCTCCTAGATCTTACTAGAAGCTATTAAGGGTTAAAACCAACAATGCACACTTAATCAATAGACAAGAGAAAGTGAAAACAATTTAAAGGACTTCCATTAGATGAAAGGGAAGATTGGTCGAGACAAAGAAAACCCACACAGGTTGCCGAGCAACTGATGTCAAGGACAAAAAAAAGACTTCTATTAGAAAATAGTGTACCATTTTAAGTTATACGGCTTTTAATCAAGAAAATATATAGCTTGGGAAGTTCAAGGAGAGAGTCAACGATTTGAGAAGATGATAAAGTCTCTTTAAGTTTATTTATCTATTATTTATTTGACTAAACTATTTGTATTGATGCTTATATCTGTATTCTTTCATTATATGAACTCAACAACTATATTCTGTTTTCTTTGTTTCTTATATTATTCTTTTTATATTTATTTCTTATTATTTTTCTTATATTCTATTTTATCGTTTCTTATTATTTTCCTTATATTCTATT
>JAPMOR010019045.1:455547-533159 GCA_026543865.1 Argiope aurantia | reverse complement strand
TTTTAGAGGTTTAAATTATACTTAATAATTTGAATAGGTTGAATTATCCAGCATGTCTATGGATGAAATTTTTATTTTTTTAACTAATGAAAAACTTATGGTTTAATTGCTACAAAAATGTCATTAAATCCTTGGTTATGCTCTAATATTTGAGAGCATAATTTGAATTATGGGCAACATGCGAAAAAGAAGAATCTATTAATACTTGACTGAATTTCAGAGCTTCCTTAAACCAGTACTTTAAAAATATTTTTAACGCAAAAATTTATATAAAATATATTATAAAAATCTTTCTATCATCTACAGTATTATTTTTAAAGAATTAAATTAAATTTAAAAGACATTTAAAAATAAATTTTCTGTATGATTTTTTAAGAATTTTTTAAAAAGTGATATATTGAACAATATATCTAGATTTTATATGTAAAATATATAAATGTGTAGTTCAAAATCTTTATTAAATTTTTAAAACATAATTAAGATAGAAGAAGGAATTTAATAGAAATGAAAGCGGTATTATTGTAAAGAAAAAATTTTTAATTTTAAAATGATACAACATATTTTAGTTTATTTATTTCATATATCAGTTATTAAATTTCTCAGAAATTTCTGTGGAATAACACCCAAATTTCAGTTCATTATTTAATATTTAATTAGCTTTTGTCTTTTGAAAAGCTGACAATATTCCTTTTCTTGTCTTAAATTATAAGGAAGGGAATCTTATTGAATTCGGCCTAAATGTTGAGAATAAGGCGTGAAACAAATAAACATAGCTACATCGACTTATTTATATTAATATAAATATTTGGGAATTTAAAAAAATAATTCGATAATTTAATAATAATTTAATACATTTCGATAACATTATAAATGAGATTTTTCACAAAGTTATGGAAGTAAATTTGGAATATACAAAACACTATTTCCATAAGAAAAATTGGAATTGTTTTCTCTTCGACTTATGCTTATATTTAGGCAATATGGAAGTTTTTGAGTTTACATTCTTAGTATAATACATATAATCGTTATCCACTTTACATCTTTTCCTATTAGAAGATTTTCTAAAGTTTGATACAAAGTTTTAGTATAATCACCGTAAATGTTACATTTCTGCTGTGTTATCTGTCAGTACTTCCGTTCCAAATCATTAACCCATTAGAGTATATTCATCGTACAATTAGATGAAAAACATCATGATTGTTCAGTCGTAAGATAGTATCAAACTGATAGATCAGCTTCTGTTGTTTTAGCCCCGCTTAATGTACGAATTATCGAATGACTTTTAGATTCATTACAGACATCAGGATTAAAACGCCTTACTATTGGATCCGGAAGCATCTGAACAGGACTTCCCACTATCAACTGACACAGCTTCGATCTGTAAGAGATATTATACCGTGCCATTAATTTGTCCAATGGACTAGAAACATTTAAACCTATCGCTATCGATCGTGCTGCCAGTTTTCAAAGGCTTCTGTCTGGAAGTACACCGAACACGAGCATTCTTGTATCGATGGTATCGAAAGAACAAAAGGCGATTGTCATCGGTGGACCACACAGGTATTGTTGTTATAGTTGGTTATGGAAGAGCAAAATAACTAGATCACTGGTGCCGTCGGGATATTGTTTTTTCATCTATTTTATTTCATGCTTATTTTTTGACCGTAAGGTATTTCAATTTTAGAAGCCACGGGGAAATTGACTTATCATAAGATTCTGCAAAATTATTCAAGCATAGTAGTTGAACTGCAATAGCTACTGCTTTATCCATATTAACCGTTTGCACTCGGATGATGTCTCACTCACCATTCAGGAGGTGCATCATTTTCACATTTTATTTATTTTTCAGTTTTGATTATTAAAAACGCCTACAGAATGATAAAAAGACGTAGATTAATTTTTCAAAGAAATTCGACTTAAAACAATGGCTATGTATATCTTACCCATCATCGTGCTGTTAAATAGTTGTCATATTCAAGGAGTACATGAAATGCTCATGGAATCTATGTAAACTTTGTACAAAATTATAGAATTTATAAATACATTTCAATTTGTAAGTTTAAAAATGCATTAATCACATTACACATGTCTGATATACGAGTATGGAAATAAAAGGGTTAAACTTTTTTCTAAATATAAATCATGTGCATATATTTTTTAAAAAAGGTCATTCTTAATAAATATTGAGCAAAAAATGAGTGGAATCTAAGATTTTACAAAAGATTATCTTTTAACTAATTCTTTCAAACAAAAAAAAAAGGATTATACCGCTTTTATTATACCGGATTTATACCGCTCCTAAAACCATAAGATATTCTTATAGAAATTTAGTTAAATGCAATATCAAATATATATCACCGTGAAAATGACGTAAATAGAAATATAATAAATTGCTAAATGTCTAAACAATAAAATCGACCTAGCAAATCCAATTTAATCTTTGAATTATTTTTAGTTCCCTATTTCTTACAAATCAGATCTATAATGTCCAAATAAAATCATCAAAAATACAAACCTATTTTTGCATTAAATATTTTTCGATTCCATGATACTAATACGAGTTTCCATATAAGGAACATTACATTAGCTTTGAAAAAAATGTTTGAGGAATTTTGTCATATCTGATCGTGTTTCTAAAGAGATAATTCAAGAATTTCTGATCAATATCAGAAAAAGTTTCGACTGATGTTTTAATGAACCTTTATAAAAAAAATAAACAACCTATGAAGTAAAAAAAAAATGGCATAATATTGAGCTTATCTACAAACTGCTTCAATGTATTGAGATAGCAATAACAGGAAACATAAAAGTAAAACAATATTAAAGACAATTGCATTTGCTTTTTCTCCAAACCATGTATAAGATAGAAATTATTACTACTTTCTAGGCTGTAAATAGCTTATTTGCAAAATGATCAGAATGAGCTTTCCTAGCACATTTTTTTTTATCATCACTATATATTTAAAAGGTATTTTTTTTATTGTTGCACTACTTTGATAAATAACCTTTAGAGGTGCTTCTATATGCACTACTCTGTTCATCATAATGATACGGAAGCTATAGAACAGATAAATAAATTATTTATAACAAGAATTACAAGAGCATGGTGTATCAATTGCTAACAAAAAATAAATAAAGAAAGAATGTTAATACGAAATTTTTTATCAGTCCTTGATGTAATAGTCAAGAGGCCTGTTGATTCAAGTCTGCAATGATATCGCAAAACATTTTTTCTTACACGAACTTGTATGTTTATTTCAGGATAAAAAGATTTCATTCTAATTAGAGAAATTATTTTTAACTGAAAATATCTTCATCAAAAATTATTTTCTTAAATTAAACTCTGTATATATTTGTTTATGAAAGGATTATTTGTTTTTAACGATAAATATTTCTTTCTAATTAAGATGGAAGTACAGAATCCCTTTAAGATATATATAATGGAAATTACTTTAATGAATAGTGTGCAGTTGTGAAGCATCCATTTGGAATTTTTTTTCTTAAGAATTCATCTTTCCTTTTCTAAGTAAATAAAACACATATAAATTGAATATTTTGAGCATTATTTTTGTTATTTAATACTATTTAATTCAACAAAGAATAATAAAATATTTGACCGAAATTTATAAACACCTGTTTATTGTTTCTATTATCAGAATAATGTGAATCCTGCTACAGTCAATGGTCGATTTCCAATTCGGTAGTTGCCTAGAACCACTGATGGGGGACAGTTCAATTAAAAATGTTGTCAGTTAAATAAAAAGTGGAAAAATATAAATTCTTTGAATGATTAAATATTAAAAACTGCAATCTTTGTGAAAGTATAATTATATGTTTATAATATATTAGAATATTAATTAATTACTTTATATTCTACTTGTTACATTATATTTCACTTGACAGATCCTGTAAAACTGTATTAGGTAGATTCCTAAGGAAGACTTACTACTGTAATGGTTCGTATGACAAGAGTTCGGGAAAATTTCTTCAGTTCTTTATCCATCATGAAGAACTGAAGAAACAACCATCATCCTAGAACACAAAATCACCGTTCTTTCAAAGTGTGTGTGTGTGTGTGTGTGTGTGTGTGTGTGTGTTTCGCTATGACTTCCTTAACATTGAAAATAGAAAAATAAAATCCATTTGGTCAAATTAGGGGTCTATTAGGACAAACTACTTTTGTATTCGAAGTTTTTCTATAACTGCAATAGGGGCTCAAAAGTGATTTTCAAGCCCTAATTTTGACTTCTTGTAACAACAGCAATTTATATTGCCAGATAGTAACTTAGATATAAAGAAATCTACCTTTGCCTTCCAGCTTGCCGAGAGGAATTTTTTTAATGTTATATTTGTTTGACTTTTAAGATTCTCCTATAATCTCGCATAATAATCAATATTTTAAAAGGAAATTATTAACAATCAATTTTGATAAATTTTTGTGTGTTTTTTTTCTTTAGCCATTTCCCTCAAATATAAATGTTAAAAAATAAACATTGATATTTTAATAAAGTCGCTAAAATAAAATATTAAACACAAATAACTCGTTAACATGTTAATTAAGATAAAAATTTGTAAAAAATGGGATATTAAATCCACTAGAGGCATCTTAATAGCATTGCCTAGGATCGCTAATTGTCTAAACCCATCACTTGCTACAGTACATTAAAATATAGAATATTGCTAAAGTCCTTCCGAAAATAACTCATAGTTGAAAATGGAATACTGGGTGCCCTAGCTAAAAATATCCAAATATTATAGTTTATTATTATAAAAGTTTCCATATAATAAAATAGAGTAATAGTCCATGAATTGGAAACCACACTGGATTTTTGGATCTAGACCGATCAGCTGCGCACGCATAAGTAATCAGCAATCAGCATGAAAGTGAAAAGCCAATAGATTTCATTAGTAAAGATTTAGTTTTAATTTATTAGTATAAATTAGGTTCCAATGGTAAAATAACTTTTCTGTTCCACAAATTCCACCGATTCCCAATTCCAACAGGATAACGCTGTACCACACTATCATGGAGACGTTACTATGTTTTTGAATATGACATTTCCTAGAAGTTGAATTGGATGAGGGTGTCCAATTCTGCCAAAATCTTCGAATCTGACACCATTAGACATTTTTGCGTGGGGATTCATTCAATCCGTAGCGTATAAATAAAAACTGCAACTGTGGATAAGTTGAAGCGTATTATTCAAGTAATTCGTTTAATAATTCCTGATATAATATGAAAATATTTGGAAAGACTAGAGAAGACAAATTTATTGATATTATAACTTAGTGAGATGTTTTGATCCAAATATTTTTTTTAACTCTAATTAGTAGTCCTGTAATAATAAACGATATCTTTTTGGATATGCTACAAAAGGGAAAAAACTTTTTAAGGTATAATTCTGGAATTTTTATTTTCAGAGTAATAACACAGACTACAGTTGCAAAAAACTGTATTTTCAATTTTAAAAAAAATTGGCAAGCACATCGTGCTAAAAATGAGCCATTAATTGACTAGAGCTGCCCGAATTGCCAGCAGCAGCGCATTCCACTGCCATTTAGCAGATGCGATTCACTACGCTTCATTCCGGCCCATTTAAGAATTTTATTTGCCCAGGAAGCTAATGTCATTGCCAGATGCGACAGAAGTGCAAGGTCGAAGTGAGAGCGATGTATGCAGCAGATTAATTCGAAGATCAGTTTCGTGGCTCAAAACACGCCCATTGCCTTCATTCATTCCGAGACAATAAACATTTAAAACAAAGTGACGCAAGTCAACCAAGGATTTTCGTTTAAGTCAGGAAAATTTAAATTAAAGTGAAATAACGACAAAACTGTAACTATAAAGCATCTTAGATGACCTGAAGGTGAAGGGCAACAATAAAAATGTGATTTAGCCAAAAATTTAAATTGATCTCGAGAAGATATATATTTGGCGGCTTTTTGCAGGTCGATTGGCATTAAAATTTGACACGAAGCTGCAGTTGTAGTCTCAAGATAATATACTGCATTTCATTGATTTAAGTTACGCATGTGAAAGTACAGACCAATAGGCGGTCAATCGTTTGATGGATATGATTCAAAATTTGATAAGCTTCTATATTTTAAATGCTAAACCTGCATACCAAAATTTATTTACCTAGTACTTTGCGTTTTGCATTTATCGAGTTCACTTGTACTCAGATAATTAGACAAATAGATTTCCTGTAAATATTTCGTTAAAATATTTTTTTTTAATCTTCAAATTTGGTCGTAATTCTAAACAACAAATTTCAGCCATCTAGCTCAAACCTTTTTCCAGTTATCGTATTCACAGACCTATATTTATTCGAGAACTTGTTGATTGTGCAATGCATTCAACCAAAAACAACAAAATTTTACATTTGAAATTTTAAAGTTCAGTCAAGTCATAGCACTTACATACCAACACACAGACATAATGCTTGAAATGTATTTCTCGGACCCGGGGAGGTCCAAAATGAAAAGTTTCATCAAAATTTCAAGTTTGAATTTTTTGGGTATTACAGTACTTTCTCAGTACTTCGTTGATTATAAAGTAAAAATTCATTTTCAATACAGTTACAGTAAACTATACATGGCACGTAAGCAAATAATTTTAAGAAATAAAATAATTATACTATTATGATTTAATTAAATAAGTGATTTTAATAAGAAAAAGGCTGTGTAGCACCTTGAAAGAACAATAAAATTTCAAGATGAACGGTAAATTCGGATAAATAGTCATATCACTGACTCTCCGACCAATCCGAAGGCACAGGGATAGTAAAACTGAATGACCGGATCGTCGCTACACCCACACAGGCGGAACCTGTGGTTGAGATCTAAAGGCCATCACCATCCACGGTGCAACCCTTCCCTAAGGAAGTACATCCCGTTATCAATGGGGGCAGTCAGACCACCTTTTGGTGTTCCCTCCAGGCTGGTGAGAACCAACTACCATGTCGGTTCTCATGCTCATTTCGAGATGCCCCCCGGGGGGAGATTTCCTCTGTAATAATTTCTTTCAAATTTGATAGAAATCTGTAAATATGTTGTAATGACTATACAACAAATTTCATCCGACTTGGTAAAGAATTATTCATCATGTTCGCAGGTAGGTAAGCATAATTCCAAAAGTGTGTTTTTCGGACTCCGAAGGATTCGCCAAAATTTCGATTTTTTTTTTTTTTTTTTTTTGCATACTTTATACAAGAGAATTTTTTTTTAAAAGAGAGGTTTGAGTTATTGAATAAGACGAGTCAATTTTTCATCGTTTTTTTTCCCCCTTTCTTTTCTTTTCAGCGAAATTATGCCATGGAGTCATTTAAGTAGAAGAAAACAAGAAAGTCATTGTAAGAACAGACATATTACCAAGGTCCTTATTTTTAAGACGAATAATAATAATAATAATAATTTGTCACGGCTTTCATATATATAAGCGTAGAAAATTTCTTCGAACTGCCGTTTCAAATGATAAATGAGTCGCATCAAACCAGGTGAGAAAATGGTTTGAAATGAGAGTATTTTGGTTCTCCTGTCGAACGCCAATCCACGGTTTTCAACTCCAAACAAAGATCGGATGTATTTTATTACCACACAATGCAATTGGTCATACAGTTGAAACGAATCTCTGGGGCATAGAGGAGCGCTATGTTCTAAATTTGGAAGGTGGGGTGACAATCCTATATTTGGGTAGTAACTATCCGCTTTTGTTGTGAGCTCAGAACAAACAAAATGCCGCTCCACAATCTTGCATTCTGTAATAAATACTGCATCTTAATGCACAATAGGATTTCAGTAGGTATTAACGTGCATTATGTTGCATGAAATTAAATTATGTAAAACCAATATCATCAATAAATATATTAAAACCTTTCCAATTTCTAGAAAACTAATATTCGTTTTAAGTGGAAGATGATATTCTTTCGTTGATTCATTAACATTTAAAGAAGTCTACTACTTTTTACTTTCTCGTATACACAAAAATTTCCTCTACTCTTACCTAAGAAACACCATTTAACAGATATACTTATAGAATACTTTCATAAAAAAGCACTCCACTCCGGTGTTCAAACTACTCTGTATTTAATTAGACAGCAATACTGGATACCAGCTGGTCAAGCCAAAGTTAAAAGTGTAATCAAAAGATGCTTAACATGCCTTAGAGTAAAAAATAAAACTATTCAACAGATGATGGGCGATCTACCAAGAGATCGGGTCATTCCATCCAGACCTTTTGACAAGGTGGGAATTGATTTTGCAGGTCCAATCATAACGAAACCTAATTTGAAAAGAACTAGAGTAACAGTCAAATCTTACATCGCCATATTTATATGTTTTAACACTAAGGCTACTCATCTGGAAGTAGTATCTGATTTAACTACTGAAGCCTTCTTGGCATGTTTTAAAAGATTCATCGCAAGGCGATCGAGACCTTCAGTAATTTGGAGCGACAATGCAACTAATTTTAAAGGAGCATGTGCTCTTCTGAAGCCCCTATTTAAATTATGCAAATCCAATTCGATTCAAAGGTTCAGTGCCGAGGAAGGCATCAACTGGAATTTCATACCCCCAGCTGCTCCCAACTTTGGTGGTCTCTGGGGGGCAAATATAAAATCTATGAAAAAAATCTTAATGAAAGTCACCAAGACCAAAATTCTGAACTTTGAGGAACTTAACACATTGGTTGTCGAAATTGAAGCGATATTGAATTCAAGACCATTCAGTCCCTTGTCCGTCGATCCAACCGATCTACAACCTCTAACACCGGGACATTTTTTGGTTGGATCATCCTTACTATCTTTAACTGAACAAAATACTGCTGTCAGTTTATCTTCCAGGTGGAGTCATGTCCAGGACCTTAAATCCAAGTTTTGGGACCACTGGAGTCGGGAGTATCTGCAACAACTACAGCAGAGGCAGAAATGGAAGAATCCACAGCCCAACCTGAAAGAAGGTGAACTAGTCATATTGAAGGATGACCACAAGCCATTAGAGTGGAAGTTGGCGCGAATAAAGAAGACAATACCTGGACCCGATGGACTTGTTCGAATAGTTGAGGTGCAAACTTCCAACAGAGTATTCCTGCGAGCCATGAACCGCATAATTACCCTTCCAATTCAAGATGTTGGACCAATGTCCAACGGGGGGCGGGATGTTGCAGAACCAGCGCAAGAACTTAATTCTTGATCTGGCAACAACTTTTTCTCTTGATCTGGCAACAACTCTTCCCCGTCAGAGTACTTTTGTTTTACCGAGGAAAAGGATGTGTCTGCTGTGTGCGTGTGTGCTTTTGTGATGTTCTGTTAATGTTATACCACTGCTTTAGATGTCTTCTTCGCTTCAATAGTTGCTTTACGTATAATAAATGGAAAAAAAGACAGATCAGGTCCCTTTTATTTGATTGTGTACAAAAAGTATAATAATCATCAAAAAATTCGAACTTCAGATTTTGGCGAATTTCGACGTTTTAGACCTCCCTGAGTTCGAAAACACATTTTTGGAAAATTTCCGTTTGTCTGTCTGTGACCAAGAAAAAAGCTTCTAGATAGACGGATGAAATTTGGTGTACGGTCTTTACACCAATTTTGTAGATTTCTATCAAATTTTGAGCAAAATCCGTTCAGAGCAAGTCTGTCTGTCTGGCTGTTTGAATACAAGATAACTACAAAACGATGAGAGCTAGATAGATAAAACTCAGTACAAAGATTTAACATCTACAGTGTAAACACCAATCAAATTTTGAGCCAATTCCAACCATGAGCATCCGTTGGTCTGTATTTTCAGAAACATGTAAAATCGATAACTCAAAAACGCAATGATTTAAGTATATCAAATTTGGTATAGGATTTTATGACCATAAATGCAAATTTTTGTTTCAATCGATTGAGGAAAAAAATGTTTAAAACACAAATTCAATTTTCCTATACTGTATACTATTAACCTGTAAGCCAGGGATCAATCATAAAAAAATCGCCAAGAGTGACACGACAGATTCAATAAAAATGCTCAGTTCATGCGAATGGTTAATATTTCGTAAGTATTGTATGCAAATGCCTTGCTAGGCGTTCTCTGAAATATAACACCTTTATTAGAGAATGCGGGAAAGTTTTTGAACGACCACACCAGCTACTTTCTGAATTCCATTGTCCGATGAAGTACTGCGAGTTATTTTCTTTATAAGCACACAGCAATTTGCTTACTATTGTGCACATATTAAAATCATAAAAATGGCACTACCTGTTAGGTTAGCGGGCCACATTATTAAATCAAATTCAATATTATGTCTGTGAGTAATTCAAACTATTTCCACCAGTGAATACATTAAATGATAGCAATACATTAAGTGGTATATTTTTTCAAAAATTAATTTCTTTATGTGGGAATCAAAAACATTGTTCGATACGAATGTTTGACAATGTATGTTGAATTTTCTATTTCGTTTGTATAAATTCGCTGATTCATAAATACGCATTAACCAAAAAATTACATATGTGAAAGAATGTAATTTTCAATTTTTTTTAACAAATACACCTTATGTTACAGTCTTTTTTATATAATAAAATAATTAGGAAAATCAAAGAACTAGCACTATAGAAACATTTGATCACTTTTGTCTTTTTTCCTTTCGTATGAAAATTCACGGTCCTAAATATATCATTAATGATTGCCCGTTTCCCCATTACCACCAGTTTGCGGGAAAAATCTCAAAAATACTACTTCACTTTACATCCTCTCCTGAAAAGAAACAAATACACCTACAGAGTCCATCATCATTAGCCACTATACTTTGCTAACTTGCATTATATATGAAATCCCTACATGTGTCATCAATAGTCTTCTGTTTCATACGTTCTTCATTTTCTAGATATATCAGATAATAAAACTTCGACATAGCCCCCACTATCAGCAATTACACCAATTTCGTCATTTTTCGCACATAGCTAACCAATTGGATTGCTTCATTCTTATTTTGCAAGCACAGTTTTAAATAGTATTTTCATTTGTTGGGATAAGATACATCAGAGGATCAGATAAGTTCACTAGAGAAAGTAAAAATTGAATGCTGATATTATGGCAGGAAACAATTGGTCGCTAAAGGATCCTAGAACTAAATTATAAACATGATTGCAATAAATAAATGAAATGTTTTGCCTGTTAGAAACGAGTGCCAAAATCAGTGTTGAGAATCGGAAATAATTTCAAATGAAAATTTGCTGAATAATCTGCAATCTTTCAACTATGAGCAGAATTCATATGTTAAGTTAGATTCGAAATAATAATTAATATTCGTAAATCTTCATCATTACTCCATAATCTCTTTCTGTAGCCTGAGGATGGACGCGATAGCCATCTTTTCTTAATGTGTAAAATTACAGATCAATCTTACATTAAAACAACTATCAACCAATATTATTTAATTCTTCAATCTTGTGTATGACTGTGTGACCTTCCTTCTTTCCATTCGCCAGTTAAATAAGAAAATTCTTTCTTAAACCCATTATTAGCGCTTTAAAACACGTTTGTAATCCAGTGGAAAGCGCATCATTCAGCGATTCGAAACTCTCCCCTTGGAGCTAATGATGTTTTCCTAAGCCTAACAGCTGGAAAACACTTGTCCCACCCATCGTTCCATTTTAACCTCCAACCTGTACCTTTTGTTACGCTCATGCCTTTCCTTTGTTCTGATCTGCAAGAATCTTTTCTCAAAGACTGATTAAAGATAGAAAATAGGTACTGCCGTTCAAATAAGTGCCATTTGAAAGCTTCTGAGAGAAAGCTAAGGAATTAAATTGTGCACATGCTCATTTTAAATTTAGTTCTTTTCTTCAGGATAGAAATAATAGAGATAAAGAATCCAACAATTCTAATTAAATTAATTCTTACTGGTCCATTAATTTTTTTTTTAAATTTTAATCTAGGTACTTTGGAAAGTAATGAAATATTGGTGGATCGAACCATGAAAATTATTTACAAAGATTGAGGGTTTAAAAGATGTTTGGTCACGAATTTAGATAATGCAAATTATGAGCCCCCCCCCCCCTCTCTGCAGCTGTACACTGTTTAACCAAATCAACATGTTTACTTCTGTTGTATGTATTTTAAGTCATCTTATTTCGAGAACTTGGTAAAAATATATTTATTTTAATAAGATTCGCAACTGAGGGCATATTTGTAACATGCATCTGGCAAAATAAGTAATAACTCAAAGTTTGTAATGAAACATATGAGTACTTGAAAAATTATACTTTATAAAGTACTATCATTGCCTTTATATTTGATAACTCACAGTATTTCTAATTTTACAAAATTTATTTGGAAACTAGGATAATTAAATTTTTTAAAAATAAATGTAACAACTTTCTATCAGTGTACCCGCTAAGATGATCTATAATATGCTGCAATAGTCTAAATATCTCGCTGGCAATGGATAACAAATTCTTAAGCTTCACTTCTAGATATTTCCAAGATGTCAATTTTAATTAAAGATTCTAATTAATAAATCAGAGTCCTTGATATAGTGATGGAAAGTATACCGGATGACTAACTGGCTACTTTCCTGCATAGAGTATAATAATAGAAGTGTTGTCATCGCTGATGATAAAGTTTTATTAGAATACCTATAAGAGTTTGGTGGTGGTACATCACAATTATATTTTCCATTTGACGTAATACTATTACAAGCGACGGTCGCTCATTAAGATGCACCAAAATGACGAGTCTAAGGGCTCGATGACTTTTGAATAGAGTAGAGAAAAAAAATTAAATCTCTGCATGAAATCAGACAATTGAAAGAGACAAATATTTTTTATCACGATGCAACTGAATTTGCACTATTATCTGATAAATCTACATTCCAATTGCAAGAATTATACTGATGGATGCCCAAACAATTTTAAAGTTGAAAGTGTGGATCTTTAATTGGTTTCCAATGCATTTAAATTCTATCCAATGCGATTGCCATAAATTGTTTTATGATACTTTAACTTTCTTACTATTTGATGGCAATTTTCTTTTTATACTTCCAAGAATGCTTAAAATCCTTGTGGAAATACTAGGATTTCTTTATTTCTTGAAGACTATTCTCTGATGAAAACTTCGTACCTTATATTTCAAGTTTACCTGAGTCATTGTCATGTGTTTCATCAACTTTTTATAATCCCATATGAAATCTAAGAATCTTTATTTTCACTTGCAGGATAGTTTTTAATTTTTGTGCATAGGTATCTCGAATATGGAAGTATTTTTAAAAAGCGTGTTGAAATTTTATGGAAACAAATGGAACAGTACGTTATTTAAATATGATTCGAAATCTATTTCAATAATAAGATTTTATGTACAAAATAAATAAATAAATAAATAAAAGGCTGGAACTTACGTGGAGCCAAGTTCCGCGGAGGAACATGGGGCGCTGGAATCGAAAAAGACTGGGAAAGAGTAGATGCCCCAAGCAAAAGAACGGGGTTCTGGACTTAGCGAACTTAGATGTACGGAGATGGTGACGTTGGTGTCATCAGGCCGTTGGTGGAATGTTATGTTGCCTCGAAGACCAGCAGTATTAAAGATGGCATACAGAACTATTTGGCCTGTAAGAGAAAGAAGATATCATTCGATTGATTAGTACCTACAGTAATGAAGAGCTCTTTGTATACAATATCCAACTCATTTCTATGACGTTCATAAACGTTTTAAAATATATCCTTATATTTAAACCAGAACTTTCGCACTCGCCATGTAAAACATGTGATAATTCTTAGGTGTTATATAGTGTTGGAATTTGTAATTTTTCCATAAATGAAAGGAAAGGGAAGTATTCAAAATATGTGTCCATACTTACCTCTAACTGGACCACAATTAGTGAAACGGTTGCTGCCATCATATATGGGCAGTATTTTTAGAATTTTAATGTCAATGACAACTGAACTGATAGTACGAGAAA
Organism: Argiope aurantia; assembly: GCA_026543865.1. Classification (NCBI taxonomy): domain Eukaryota; kingdom Metazoa; phylum Arthropoda; class Arachnida; order Araneae; family Araneidae; genus Argiope; species Argiope aurantia. Next base: position 519,220 of record JAPMOR010019045.1, on the reverse strand, counting down.
CGATATAAAGTGAATTATTATACTCAAATGAATAGTTATGAGACCTGCACATGATAATATACATTAAAAAGCCAGAAAAATTGGTGCAGGAATGTATATGCAAATAAAGCAACCAATCAGCGTAACGTGGCATCATCTGGTAGCAGCTAGATAAGACAAAAAGTATCTTGCAAAACTGTTATATCGAGTTTTGCTGTTACAAGCCAAATTATCAAGATTTAAGCGATTCTGAAAAAGGCGTTACAATCGACACACTAGAGATGGGACATAGTATCTTCGAGGCAGCGATTTTCATATACATGTACATATACATACATACTTCATATTATATTATATATATATATTATTGAACTCTTTCTGTGTCTAAAAACACATTCTTTGGAATTACGTCTGTCCGAGAGCGTAACTGAAATACATTTTAAGTTAGAAGAATGAAAATTGGTATATGCACTTACAATTGTAGATTTCTATAAAATTTGGAATGAATCCAAGTCTGTCTATTCGGCTCTCTGAGTACAAATAAATACGATTAAAAAAGTAAACAGCTAGCTAGATGTATATAATTTGGTTCACAGATTTAGCATCTGAAAGACAGATGCGTATCAGATTAAAAACCAAGGCGAGGAGAGTATCAAGGTATCAAGAGGTTAGCCATCTGTCAGTCTGTACTTTCGCATGCATGTAAAAGCAACGACAAATAAATGCAATCTGATATGTTATATTGTAACTACCATAGTAGTTCCGAGTCAAATATTTTGTTTTAATTGGTTGTACAAAGGCTTGTAAAATGCATATTAGGTATACATTTTTGATATTATGTATTAACCACGTGCCAACAATGAATCGCCAAACATTATACTCTAGATTCAGTCAAAATACTAAATTTCAGGCGAAAACCAATATTTCTGAAATACTGTTCGTCAAATATCAGAATTTCTGGAAGTTTTAATTGTTCTTTTACTGTTGGATTTATTTTTGAAAATTCATGGTAACAAATAATAGAGATTTCAAAAACAAATAAAAAAATGTTTAATTGTTAGTAAGATCATAAACCAAGATAAGTGAAGTGAAGCGAGCAGATAAATGTCCTTGACCACTTCATTGATGACAAACGAACAAAATAACGTTGGAAACAGAAACAAGGTAAACTTACCGTTATTGTGTTGTTAAAAAGAGAAAGCAAAGAATAAAACATATGATTGACAATCAACTTCATATAGAAAATTATACTTTTAAACTGTGTAATTGAGCAGAAAAGACTCCAAAACCGCATTCAAGTTTCAAAAATTACTTAGTAAATGGGTCAATGTTAAACGGTTTTTTATTTTGACTTTTACCGTCAATACTTTTGATAATCAGTTTAGATTTTTATCGAAATTTGACAGAAAAGGGATTTTAAAAAGTCAGAAACAATTGTTTAAGAAAAGCATAATATTAAAGATCTATCGTTTAAGATTTTTTAAAAACTTTTTCGGATTATCGAATCCTTTAATTCTAATTATGGATGCTATTTTGACAAGCAAGGTTTTATTTCCTGATCTAACACAAAATATGTATGAAGGTAAGTAAAATAAAATCAGCAAAAAACACAAAATAAATTAAAAAATTATAAAATTTTATAAAAAAATTTTCTAGTGTAAAAATTTTAGTGTTTCTAATGTGTATCCGATATTGAAAAAAAAATTAAAATTAGAAATACAAAATTTACTTCGATTCCAAAAGTAATTTCAGATTTTATATGAAGTTTAATAACAAATTGGGAAAGACTATAATCTTCAGTGTCTTATTATATGACATAATACAATAACAATACAATTTTACAGTGAACTTGAATGAAAATGTCCGACTATTAAATTTTCAATAATTATTTTAATCCTAAATTTTTATGCGAATAACAACAAATAAATTAAGTAATTCTTTTTTGTTTTAAAACTAGATAACTCTTATTTTAACAGTTATTTATGTCGTAATTTAATAAAGTAATTGAATCGTTAATCTTCAACATTCTTGTTAATTTTAAATTTGACAAAGAAGAAGAATGCCAATCTCGCACTTACGAAAACATTGGTTAGAGATAAATAAAAATATTTAGATATTAAAAAAAATGAAGACAAGCAATGATACCCCAAAAGATATTCTTTGCATGAAAAATTTATCGGGGGGGGGATTTCGAGTCCTACCTAACTACTTTCTATTCAGAGTCATTTTTCGAGCGTCTTTTATAAAGTTTTGAAAAAAGAATTGGAAAACAGCAGTTTTATTTTATCAATGAAGGAATAAGAAATCAAATACGCATTCTTCAGAATTATAATATTTCTTGATAAAACTGATCAAGATAGAAACTTTTTTTATTAATGTAAAAAAAGCAATAATTAATTTTATTTTAATCCTTTTCTATTAAAATAAGCAATTATAAATTAAATATTTTATATTATGAAACTCTGAAATCAGTTTGTTTCTTCATCTGCTAATTCTGAGCATATGGTACCAGAATTTGATTAAATTAATCCACTAATTCCACATTAAATTTTGAAAATATCAAATTAGTGTGCTATCATTGAGAATGCACATGTGTACAAAATTCCAGAACTTTAGCATATCTGGAAGTGAATGAAAAATCTAATATAAGATCTCATCTTTTCTAGCATTAAACAACTTATCTTAAATAAAAAAAAATATGCAAATTATTTTGAAAAATTCATCTCCAGAGTACAAAAATATGTGAGGTAACAAATAATTCATGTTCTAGAGAAATTTGTATGTTACTCTTAAAAGTATTTATTGATTCGTTTTTTCTTAAACCTAAAATATATTTTCGATTCAAATCACTCGGCATGGGACCTGTATCATTTCCGAAATTAAAACTCTTGCAAGATCTCTAGTTTCTTGCATTATAAAAGTATAAATAATGCATTCAATTTACGATTTTTAAAAAGGCTTTATATTAAAGCATGAAAATAAAAAGAAAAGGAAAAAAAATCCAGGAAATTGAAGCATATTGTCTGGTGAGCACTTCCTCTCAAAATTAATTGAACAGAAATCTAGAAAAAAAAATTCACCCGGTAACCCAGAAAATACATGTAGCTTATTGATTTCCCCCCGCTGCACAATGAATCTTAAGTATTTCATTGTCTTAAATACCCAGATGAGTCGGAAGATAGACAAATGAGATGGGATACTGCTCGTAAAAATGAAACAGTCCACATGGTCCCGTGACTGCGTGCACAATGGATGAAAGTACCGCCCGAGGCACTTAGGTACGCTCTGGTAAAACAATGAAAATAATTATACCCGTAGCTACCACAAAGGTAAGAAAACAATCATAGAAAAAACTAGTTTATGTAGCTTCCACAAAGAAAATAACGATTCAAATGAACTTTTAAAGGCCGTTTTCACGCTGGATAATAAAAGAGTTTACTTCTGGGTCCCTAATGACCCTGTCATTTTCTCGATCCAAATCTATAAAATGTTGTTAGCCAATAAAAAATAATTACAGAAGAAAAGGACAGTTTTCTTTATATTGTAATACTAAAACAACGCGAAATTGTTTGATGGGATTATTTTTCTTACTCTCTCCAATATAATATAAATGAATTTCCTTTCACTTATTTGGATGCTGAAAGGTGTTCAGAAATGGTCCAAGTTTTTAAAAAGGGATTTGCAAAATAGCTATAGTACTTATATGACTATGTTCGGGATGATTTTTTTGAAAAACGTTGTAAACTAGTCATAATTTTGAATATTTGCATACAAGGGATTCAAAAAAATATCTATGACACAAAATATACCAGTAAAATGACGATTTTTTAAAAAAAATTGGTAAAAGCATTTTTCGGCTCAAAAGAAGTATAAAGCAAAAATCTTCTAGTTTAGAGGTTTATTAAATAATTTGCTAAAAATGTTACAAAAGCTTAAGAAATATATTATCTAGTTCCTGGACTAAAAAATAAGCAATATCTTCAGAAGTATGATATATTTATATCCTTCTATTCTTCAATACTATATTTCTATTCATTCCTTCTATATTTCTATTCACATTATGAAACACTAAAGCAACTATAAATTTTAAAATGAATTAGATTGAGAAATCATTATACCGAATTTGAACAAAAAATATGTATTAGAATTTAATTTATGAAGTTGTTCGTCAGAAAATTCTATCAAAGATTAGAATTTGAGACAATAGCATCTAAAGATGCAATATAGCATTAAAATGTGTGTAAAGACGAATATAGAAATCAGTGCAAGTTCCCGAAAAATAGACTTGGAAACAAAATTCTATCGGTGTTATAAAGAAATCTATTCAAGAATTTAGAACATTAAATAAACAAAAATTTCATAATTTCTCAAAAAAAATCTACTTTTTAGCGTAGTCACCTACGTTATTTTTTCAGAATATTATTAATGCCCAAATATCGTTTATAGACAAAGGTGTATCGTATAAAAAAATTATGAAACATTTGGGCGAATTACCAGAAACATGCTTTATCCAAAATGAGAGGTATGTTATCGAATAAATCAAGTTTTTACCTTCCTCATGGAATATTTTGATAACCATTTTATTGCATTAGATTATCAGTATGGTATCTCCAAAGGAAAGGAAAAGGCTTAACTTATTCGCCGAATCTTAATCCATGTGTGACCCTGAGGACCAATCGAAATTTTTATTCTATTGGTGAAATTTCATGACGCTTGCCAAACGAGAATAAATAATCAGTCATGAATACGGAGATAGGCCCAAGAGAACGATTCTAAATAGACCTACGAGAATTCAAATGCACCGTTGCAACCAATCTCGTTTGAGACTTCTCTATTGGTACCGGTAGATATTGCAAGAATGTTGTTTTATGGTGTCCAATTTTTCCAATGTTTGATAGCTGAAGAAATCACCATTTGTCCATAACATTTTGTGTAAGCATAAAGAAGTGCACTGTCGAAAATACCTATCCTCGCAAATTATCTCCCACAAGAATAAAGCAAATGATTCTATTAGTTTGTTTAATGCAAAATGCATTAGTTTTTCACAGTTTGTTCGATATTAAGCTGAAGATATCCCAAAATTTGTAAGTGTGACACAATTAGGATCTATTACATATTTAAAAGAATCTAGATTGATTCTAGAAGAATTGAATTTATATTTAAGAACTTATTACGATTAATATTTTGTTTTATTATCTTCACTAAAATCAAATACTAAGCGAAAATAAATAAATTTGGCTCCTTCATTCAAAAAATATATTCTATTCATTTTCGTTTTGTTTTGACAAAATCTTTCTTATTTATCAGAAGTTGAGTTAATGGAGACATTTTGTTTTCATGTTTCATATTCAAAAAAAGTATTTAAAGAGCATATTAAACGTATTGAAAGACAGTTTTGCATATTATAAAAAAAATTCATTATATATAAATGTTTTGCCAATTAAACTAAAAATTAAAATTTTGTAAGCCGATGTTAATAAAATTTTAATTTAGATACAAATAATTTTTTTTTTTGGCAATGGCTTTCCTGTCAAATAATCTTTCTCAAATGTAAGATTGTATGTTGAATATTTCCAATAAAAAATTTTTTTAGAAATTAAATCAATTGTTTATTTAAATATCATTAGTGCACAAATTTTAATAAATTTCGGTCTACGACTGAGTCCTCTTTCCATTGTCCATTTTTTCAACTGCATTATTGGAGAGTATTTATATTAAAAATTAAAGAAAAAGAAACTATTGGATTTCTCATAAAAAATAAATAATATATGATAAATTCATCTTGATTTTTATAGAAAGAAATTTAATTTTAGCTCATTGAAAATAGCAGTGCAAAATACCAAATTTTAACGTATTTACAGGAATTTTGTTTGATATATAGAAAAAAAATCTCAATTTAAGATTATATTTTTATCATTCTGCTTTTAAAAAGACCTATTTAAAAATAAATACCATTTGGAGAGTATCGTCATTATGAAAGATAAAAATTTTCGAATTTTTTCATTAAGTACTGAATCTTATAAAAAAATCTCTGAACTCATAATACCAATAGATATATGTAAAGTAAAAATGAGGAGTTAATAACGTTCATAAGCTGTCTGTTCTACTCAGAAATATTAAAGAATTAATTGTGTGGAGCTATTCCGCACACAATAGCAAATTGGATGGCAGAGTCACGTGACAATAATTCCGTTTAACAACGAACGTAAATTGTACTACTGTTATTATTTTATGGAGAGACGGTCATCAGATACGCAGCACAATTCTGTTCGTCTTCACATATACACGATGCTGTAATTAAAATCCATGCAGCAATTTCACTTTTAACAGCTTCATTATTTTATGGAGATTTTAAAATTCATTGTTCTTGGATGAATTATCAGTTGGTACCAAGAACTGATGGTTGTAAAAAAATTACTTGGATCTCAAGATTACATTTGCGTACGTTTTTTTCCCCTCCTCCTTTAAATTAAGCACAATATTTAAGATTTTGAACTTTAGATTAAAAAAAAATCTACTTAAGGCTTTCAAAAACGTCAAAATTCTTGTGAATACGCCCCTCTTTGACTTTTGAGTCCTGTGCAGGAGCGGAAAATACCATAAATTTTCTTCCTCTTTATATTTCTCCTCAACTGGCTACTTTTCAGCGATATGTTTTTTAAAAGAAAAAAAAAACACTTTTTTTGGCCTTCCCTAATTTTATATTATCCGTGCAAAATAAGCGTGAAATTTGTTCTAAAAATAATCCTTATTATGTAGTGTATGATACATAAAGTGATAATCTTATTTGTTGGAATTAAAACAGTATCCACTATTTTTGTTAGCGTAATTTTATGCGGTAAACTAATGTCATACCCATTTAAATTTAGTTGCAAAAGTAGACTTTGCCCACAGCCTTTTGGAAAATGTATTTTATACTTTTAAAATACGTTAAGTTTTGATCAGTGAGATTTATCACACAAAAATTCAACAAAGCATTTCTAATTTTTTTAGGTAGATTCCTATAGGAGGATTACCTGGTGGTTCTCATGAGAAGGCTTCGGAAAAATTTCTTCAATTTTTTTATTAATCATGGTTCCTAGAACCCCAAACCATCCTTCATTCTAAAGTTTTATATTATATATATAACGCTTTGCCTATGCTATCTTGTAAACAGAATAACTAGAGTAATTTCATTTGGATTTTAATTGCCATGAACTATGCTGTTAAAAATGAAAAAATATTTGACGATCTCGTAACTGGTGTGTCTAGCTCAAAGGGGATGGAAATGATAGTGGGGGAGTGGGTTGAAATTTTCATTTCACTAAAACTTTCTTAATATATTGTAGATAGAAAAATAAATAAAATTAACCAAATTAACACCTTATTAAGACGAACAAACTCTTTATTTAAAGTTTTTTCAATAACTACAATATCTGATTAGGGATTTTAAAGCCCTAATTTTGATTGTTCTAACTTCAACAATTTATGTTTCCAGATTGTAACACATGTAAAAGTATCTACCTTTGCCTTCCAGCTTTTTAAGAGGATGTTTTTTCGATTTCTTATAATAATCGATGGCAATTCCAATTGACAATAAAAGGAAAGTTTTATGATGCATCATTTATTTCCGATTAAGCAATCCTAAAATGATCCTAACAAATTCAAAAGCAACTGATATTTTTGAAATGAAATAAAACGAATTGAAATAAATTACCTAAAATTTATATTAATTATACATTATATTATATTAAACTGAAATAAAATATAGAAAAATAATCTGTAATGAAATTCTATATTTAAAGTGAAAATTGTGTAATTTTATGAAGATCTCTATTCAGTCCAAGACGTAAAAACGATTATTTGATGATTATGCTACCTTTCTTATTCAATTGGAGTTGCTAGTAACAACGTCAATCTATTTAATGTCCATTAAAGGCAACTCTACATCCCGATTTAATTCCTTAATATTAAGGAAATGTATCGATTTCCTGCATCTCCATTGACCAGTTCATTTATTTTGTTTGCACTTCGTAGGACCGCCTACATTCGACCAATACAATGCATACAAAGTGACAAGTGCTTATCTCCCAGTTTTGATCATCCGACAGCGAAGTCAAATCAATGAATCAGGCCACTTAATCGGCTCAGGTAAGAGACGATCCGTCCTTGACACACTTCATAAAGCCGCTTGTCTCTATCCATGGTTGCAGACGAAGCGTTCAATGACATGGAGTCGTTTTATTTATGTTCAGATTGAGAAAAACACGTCTACCAGAGAGGACAGGGAATTTACCGAAAAAAAAAAAAAAAACGTATGCAAAAGTCTCGAGGCATTGACAAACTGTGTGGGAAATTTGCTCCCGATTTTGTCTTTTCTGGCTTTTAATAGCCAGTAGGTGTCGCTTTTCAGGTTATAAACGAGGTTAATATATTGATACGGTTTTCTAAAAAAAGTATGCAGGTAAAAGTGATAATGAATATGCAATTAACTTCCCGATTTATTTAGAATAGCACTCTTGGTGAAAGCTTGATCAAACTCCAGTTAAAAGATATCAAATAAAATTTTTGAAAGATAACAGGAACTAAAATTCTGTGTTTTAATTTTGCAAAAGTTTGAACTGATATTAAAAGATACCGTTTCTGAAATGTTGATATTATTATTTATTACTATTTAACTTTGCCCAAAATTTTATTCACGACGTTAAAGATGGATAATTGGCATAAAGTTTTTGTTATACAATTCACTTTTACAAAGACAGAAGAAAATTAATTTTCCAAAAACTTGCATAAATGTTGCATGTATTATATATATTGTGAGTAACAAAATAGATATCAACAAAAGATGAAAAAAAAATCTAACTATTTTTAAAATTCAAATAAATAAAAATAGATGTGAAAATTGAAATTGTCCAGAAATCCTATAGCTCAACTTGAAATTAAATGCTTAATTTTTAATGGAAAATAATGTAAACAGTATACAAATCAATTTCTTATATTTTGACCTCATCTGCCATCTTGGAATTTGTTATGATAATTCTTATACTGCGATTTACTTTTCTAATACTTAAAAATTATAAATATGCAAAAGTGTTTCTTTGAAATTTGGTGAGGTTTATGCAATTTTTCAGAGAAGGGACGTCGAGATTGTCTATTTGTGCAGTATGTTTATATTAACCGAGCTTCTTTTAACTCAAAATTGAATCAGTTCATCAAAAGATATGGAGCCTTTATGATCCATTTCCTCAGGTGCGGCTTATGCTTTCGTGATCATTGCACCAGTGGAGATAAAAGGGATCCAGATCACTACGCTGCTGTCTGCCCAATAAAAAAAAGAAGTCTTTCACTTCACTTAGTTCAGGATAGAAACTTATCCACCTGGTGCTAAAATATTGCTCAAAATAAAAAATCCGTGGCACGAATAATGATGGGGATTCTTCAAGAAGGAAAGTATTGTCTGATTCAGAATGATTTTAAATGGCTTCCTTAGCCAAAAACGCATTCACTGAGGACTTTTTCAATAAACACTGCAAATCAAGCACTCTTTTTTAGATTTCTGTACTAGATTTTTTTCTTTATACCGGGAGGATGTTTTTTGATCATATGCATTACTAAGATGGTTCCTTCAGGTAATTTAATAAGGATAATTTTAAAGACGGAAGACATAAGACTATTTCAAATGCTTCAAAAAAATGAGCTGATTATTTTTCTCTAGAGAAACATCAGAGATTGCCCTACCAAAGTCCTCATAACTGCACTTTTTAAAAGTGATATGTGAAAATCAAAAAATAAGAGAGCAATACTTCAATGTCAGACACTTTCGCTTCTTTATGCCGTTAATAGAGTATTCGAATACAACTTGATCAATACTTATAACACAAAAGAACATTTGTTTTAAAATTTCATATTTATATAAAATAGCTCTTAAGTTCAAAAGGTACCAAGATTACTAATATTCACAGGAAGATGGTTGTCACATGATATATTAAATTTCATACTATTAACAGTTAAGAAAAATATGAAAATTTTTCAGCGATGACACCAGTGAAAAGTTCTCCAAATCGGTCTTTAAAGGAAAAGGTTAAAACACAGGAAGATACTCTGCAGTTCTTTAGAAAGAACACTATCACACTACTTAGCTTTCAAATACTGGCAGTGGTAAAGACTGGTCCTTTATTCAGTGTCATCGCATTGAAGTTCGGTCAAGTTTTCGTGATTTATGCTATCACTCTTATGCGTGACTTTTCGTGGTAGAATTATTAGAGTGGATATATTGATACTCCATTGTGTTTACTCTTTATATATTTGCTGTGTAACTTACCACTTGCATTTGTGTCAGTGGTATTCAAAATCATTCCACGCAGCTAATCACGACAATAATCCGATTAATAGCAACGTAGTTTTCAATGTCACCAGGTCAGGATGGTAACAATCAGCCCTCCGTGCTACATCTTTTGTATCTCCTACCAAGGAAGTTCGTGTTATCCGAATAAAGATGGTTGATTCTTTTTTCTCAACGGTCGTAGTCAAAAGACCATGACCGCCGGATACGTTAATTGATGTACTTCCCAATGTTGTAACGGCAAGATCCCAGTTCGTTCAGCATTTTATTAAGTCGGTGGGAAAAAGTATCGCAATCGACTTTCTATCGAAGTGTTCGTTATAGTTTTATTTTATTGGACAGAATAACAATAGATTAGTAATAGCCATTTTTAAATAAAAGATTTCCTTCATGACCTCAAATAAGGTTTTAAATTACACGAAGAATATTTTGTTTCGTTTCCATCTTGATATTAAAAAGATATAAATGTTGTAACATTTTAGTAGAAGCAGGTTAAAGGAACTCCAGTCAGAGGAAAATGATTTAGATTCGAAAATAGGTAAATGGATAAGGTTGTTTGCCAGATGGTTGGGAAACAGAAACAACGCGAATTGTTTTTAAGTTTGTGTATTACCTACTACTGTGTATCATTACACGGAATTAGTAATACAATCCTAAGTATCTTCAATACAACAAAAATAATATCAAATTTTAACATGTTTTTATTTATTTTTATGAAGAAGGGTATGTTTTACCAATAAAAGTTTTTTTCCTCTGAATACTGCCTACTATTAACGCTGCATTACTAATCTATAGTGAGTGTGTTGCGATTTCCTACTAAACTGCCCGGTTTTAAGTATAATATTTTTAATCTACAAAAACACAGCTACACTACAAAATTTACGAAAAAACACATGGACAAGTAAGTTAAAGTAAACAGAGTGGAGGGATTCCACCGTTTCCAACCGAAAGTATTCGGCGTTAGCGCAAGGGTTGCGCATAGAAAAAAAGTCGACCTCAGGATGCAGGTCTCCCATTCAACTGCTTGTCTGTAAACGCCACATAGTGCTTCTGTAAAATGCCACAAGGGGGCGCTCTCTGCTCAAGGGGAAAAAGAGGTGATACAAAGCTATTAGTTACTAAGTAGCAGTCAAAACAATCAAATACTGAAAAATGACTTGTAATTATTAAAAAAGATTCGACTGATTTCCAATAGTTTAAGCAAAATTGGCAGAAAAGAAAAGTCATTTCTGATTTATTAGCCAACATCTTTATTTTTAAATGGTGGTGCGAAATCTCTTCACGTTATAAAAGTGTTTATTCTTTATGCGATTGTATAATCAAGAAATTTAAATGAAATTTCGTTCATTTATTTTGATTTCCACATTTTTCAATGCAATCTTCTTTATTTGTAGATTTAATTTGAGAAGCTTCTTTAATCAATTAGCAATCATTAGTTTTCAAAATTATATTGACATGCAAATCAAAAACGAGAAACCGAAAATTTCGGGATTGGGTTTTTCAAACAGTGGGTACAGTTAAAATTGAGAAATTTGCAATAAAGCTGTGCAAATGTCATAAAGACTTCCTTTTTTTATTTTGATAAAAACTGGATTTTTGGAAGTAAATTCTTAGTAGCAAAAGTAAAGCTGAAAAAACAAAAATATAAGGTTTCATAAAAATTCAATCTTCCTGGTATTGCATTAGTTCCAAATAAATATGGGTACCGACTTCTTTATTCTATTACTTTATTTATTACGGGATATCAATTTGCATGCTGTGGTAACTTATACATAAAAGACTTACTTCAAATCTAATATTTAGAATTACTCATAAAAATTCCGCCATTTTGGCTTTCCTATTTTCTTATATATACATTTTTTTATGCGATAGTATTTCAAAATCAGAAAATCTGTTCAAAATGAATCTTAATAAATAAATAGATTAAATTATTAGCATAATCATTACAAAAAATATTCAGACGGATAAGAACCGAGTGTTAGGCAAATATATTTGAAAGCACAAAATATTCATTTTAAGAATCTTTCAAGATAATTTTTAAAGCAAATGTCGAACAAAGACACAAGAAAGTCTTGGGTATATCACCCATTCAGTATGAAATCTTAAAAATGGTGACAGTGTATAAATTGAAAGCTCAACTAAATGAGTAATAAAATCCACATTGTTTAGGTTAGTTCAATTGAAAAACTATAAAACCATTTTCAATTGTACTTCTGGAAAAAAGTATATTTTGGTTTTTTTACTGGATTTACTGGATAGTTATGAAATTGAGTAATTTCAAGTAAGTTCACGAATTAAAAATAAAAAAAAAATTCTGTTTATGCAATTTTATCCAGAAAGTAAAAAAACTTTATGCTTGATGTAATAACAAGTAAATATAGTCATATAGGTTACAATAATAAAATCTAGGTGTTTTTTTAACGTATTTTGTTGGCAAGAAACAGATGTGTCGAGAATTTAATCTCAGTTAATGGTAAAGGATAGAGCGTGTGCGAGTGTTTACGCTTTACACTGCATACTGTTAGATCTAGAGCTACTAAATTTGGAACGTATATAATATGGATAGCAAAAATGTACACTTTGGAACGAATTTTGAAAATTGTTAGCATTTTAGTTAATTAAAAATTAAGCAAAACTGATATTTTTCTATAAAATCACCGAAGATATTATTGCACGAAAATTAATTTTATACCATCTTAAAATTTAAATTATTTTTTCAAGTATATAATTTAATTTTTGTACAGTTTGTATATTTTTGATTAATTTATAAAACTCTCTTAAGTTTATTCTTAAATAATATATTTCTCCGCAGTAAAGAAACTAAAATCGTTTTTGTTGCTATAAATATTTTGTTCGAAATTTTTTTTCCATTGTTGATGGTAAAGATTCGACAATAAGTTTTATTTTATGGTGAGTAAATTTATATTTAAAGAGTTCTTTTTAAAAACTTTTTTTGAAATTTGATATACTTATAAATAACGTTTAAGTACCCAAGTAAGCAATGGTGCAAATTTTTTAAAAGGACGTCCATTTTTAAATAGTTCTCATTAGTTGAGAGTTTAACCACTTCCGTTTCAAATTATATTTTAGGCAAGACGAAAGAAAATTAGGGAACTTCACACACAGCATAATAAACAGAATGGTGTAAATCTTCTAAAATAGCATGTGTCACGCGCTTATCAAAATTTGAAATTAAAAAAATATATTTTGCTGACAAAGTTATTATTACATAAAATATTTTATTGAAAAATTTAGACGTCATCACTTCCAGCAAACTAGCTGATAGCCCAAGATGGCTGAATAAGTTTATTTAAAGACTGCGTTGAATAAAATGGTCGATTTCTTTAATTCTGTGACACCCAGGTTCTGGAATGTTAACATACTTGATGGCAACATTAGGCAATGGGAAAATTTTTTAGGGTTCATCCATTTTCAATAACTATTAATCTTTCTGGAATACAAATAAATGCATAATTATATATTATCACTATTTTAACTAGCATTTTCTTTATTTTATTTGATTCTTACCATTACTTTGCAAAAATTTTGCATTCTTACAATATTGGATTACTATATTGGATTTTTATTGAATCGGAGAAACTTTTATTGAATAATCCTCTATGATATGTAAAACATTTTGAAGTATATACAAAACTTCGATGCTGAGTGATTATTCTTTTTTTTTTATGAATATGTTTCAATTAAAAAGGGATTATAATTGTTGGAATAAGTGAAGTTTAATCACTTCCTGTTTAAAATTTTAGGTGAAATGGCAGTAATTTAGGAAGGCTCAGAATAATGTGCATAAATTTTTAAGATTTCCAATATAATAAGAATTGCATGTCTATGAAAATTTGAATTTTAAAAATAGTTTATTGAGGAACCCATTAAGTTATATACAAAAATGTAATTGAAAATTTTTTCCACCAGTAATCCCAACAAACCAGCTATTTGTTAAATGGTGATTGATTATTGAATAAAATCATTCGAATTCCAATTTTGTAATTCAGAGTTATTAATTATATTTCTATTTTCAATGAAAGATAATTTATCAGAGCTTTAAACTCAAGGAATGAAATCAGAAGATGCATAACGTTAAGCAGGAAATCTCAAGCTATAAACTTTATTCGAAAACCCAACGAATAACAAGACGCAAAAAATAAATAAATGCAGGTAACATAGCCCAGATCAAAACGAGAATTATCTGAAATTCGCTAAATTCACACAAAAACATAAAGCGCGTGCCTGTAAAAACAACAGAGTAAAAGTTACAGGTATTAAAGTCCCGTTACAAAAGAACTTAAAAAGTTTCCACTTATTTGATTAATTCCCTTTCAGATTTTTTTTTTTTATTATTTCCTCAGAAACACCGGATATAACAATGTTTTTAAAAAATGCATCACCGCTTTGCTTAACAACTATTTATAGCAATAAAAAAAGAAAAAGAAAAGAAGCAGGCAATTATTCTTGATCAAGAGGTTGGTCGAAAGAAAACAAAACCATAAAAATGAGCTCTAGAGTGCCATCGAGTTGAGTGAGCAGAAAAGAAATTATGTCACGAGTAATGGAGCAAGAACATCTTCATATTCTTAGAAAACTGCCATCTTTCTCCCTTCAGTTACGCCATCCACTTACACCAAGAGGTATCAGCGGATGTGTCGTATTAAAAATAGAGATTTCAGATGCGTCCGTCTATCTTTCTATCCCCTGTGCGAGACAGGAACGATGGACCGATAAGAATTTTTGGGTATTACGTGCTGTTAAGTCTGTGATTTACTATGAAAATGAGAAGAGGAAATAAGTGTACTTTACCCTAAATATGTACCGCGAATCTGGTTATTTTATCTCCGGGATGAAATAAGAATTGCAGGTGCTTTTATCAGTCAATGCATCCAGTAATAAAATCCATTCTTCGGTGAAATATTATTGCCCAAGTTTATTACGTATTCACCAATCAAACAACTATCGGCGTTACATTAAAAATGTTAATGATTTCTTACAATCCCATAGAACACCCGTACGTTCTATGGGGTACATCACAATAATACAGTGGAAGATCACAAAATGGAAGTTGGCGAGCCCTCAATAAGATAGAAGGGAACCGAAGGAACAATAGTGTGAACCATAGTGAAGTGTAAATAACTGAAGTTACATTCAATAATTGCCACGGCTATTGACAACACTTACATTAAAAATTTTAGTGATTACTTTCAATCCCATACGTACCATTTTTCAAATACAGTGGAAGTTAGCAATTGAAAGCTGGAAAGCCTCAGAAGAAAGGGAAGTTACCCAGGAAAAATAATTCAAATTGGAACGAAGTGTTAATAACTGAAGCCACATACAATAACTGCCAGAAGACAATGGCGTAGCGAAAGTAAATGACACCCATGTCGTGGAATTATTCCCTCTCATAATATTTAAATGCTAGCATATTCACTGTTTTCTCTCCATGGCGCTTCTTTAGACTGACGTGCAGAGCATGTATACCCCCTTACACTCCGGTCACTATGCCACTGATTCGAGGGGATTAACAAAAAATATTGTAAACTAAGGGAAAACGTCAAAGACTGAAATGCAAATACGAGGTAATACAGTATTCGAATTAATGAAAAGTTATTCTAAATACGAGAAGAAAGGGACAAACTCAGAATGGAGTTAGATTTACTTTAAGTGTTATAGTGTGTCCTAAAAAAATATACACTGTTTAAAGGATCATAACTTTTTACTTTTACTTTTTCTTCAATATTTAATTAATTAGAAATAACGAGAGAAACAAAATTAACTTCTAGAAGAAAAAAAAAGTTTTAAAATGTTGGAAGTAGGGAACTGTAGCAGAAGTACAAAGAGATGCGATAGGGAGTCTCAGCTGAAACCATTTCAGACATTACTCGACTTTGTTTGTTTGTTTGTTGCTTTAAAATCTATTTCCAGAAAGCCGAAAATATTGGTGTAATTAAAAGCTGCAATGAAGCAAAAATGCTTGATAATGCTAAATGGTTTATTGAGGTTTGTAAGTTATCAGTAGGGTATCAACCAGAATAGCGAGGAAAATCTATACATATTATATGGATTCTTTTGCTTTTTAACAATGTATTTACTGAATTATGTTGCCATCAATTTTTCAACTTCATTTTTGCACTAGTAGTTAATTCTTCTTGCAGAATAATCCCAGGAGATCCAAGAAAAATATTTTAATTAATAGAAATACTTAATTTGATTATTAATTAAATATTTTTAATTTCTACTTTTAGCTTATATTAACTTTTTTCTATTTGGGTTACATTCTCCGTGTTCTTTAGAATACTATCAGCCAAAATTGTCATATTACGAAGATATAAGCCAGATTTAAATGGTACTTTTAAGCACCGTTAGTAAATAAAGGGTTAAATAGTAATTATATGCGACAAAGACTGGAATTATAATCATTCAAACTGTATACACTTTTTTGGGACACCCTATATAATTATAAATAAGTTTTCTTAATAAAAATGAAATTATAATTAAAAATTTCAATATTTTTATCTATAATTTCACTAATTTAGTAAGAAATTTCAACAAAAATATACATTTTGAATATAACAATCATGCAATAACACTTAAAAATGAGCAATAAAATTTATATCTAAGGAGTTCAAAGTTCTTTTTTTATGTCTTTTTTGCTTGAATACATGGAACAACAGTTTACATCTGGAGTGAATTAAGAATCAATCAAAATCAACCAAACCTATCGACCAAAAAAAGAAAAAAAATGAATTATAGGCGATATTTTAAAATTTTGTGCATTAGAAATTCAAGAAATGAAAATTCGAATTACTGATAAATTAAAATTGTTTGAGTCAATTAAAATTTCACTGTATTATTTTAAACATGTTATTGAGCACTGGAAACGTAGTAACAAATTCTCAAAGAGAAAT
The DNA here is from genome assembly GCA_026543865.1 of Argiope aurantia. Lineage (NCBI taxonomy): Eukaryota > Metazoa > Arthropoda > Arachnida > Araneae > Araneidae > Argiope > Argiope aurantia. Next base: position 502,003 of record JAPMOR010019045.1, on the reverse strand, counting down.
AGGAATTTGTGTCTGTTGTTTCAAGCATCCATTAATTTCTTGTTGTTGTTTTGTTGAATTTGGGGAGTAGTCTCTCCTATAACACAAGAATCAGACTAAAGCTGACATAAATAATTTTTACATACAAAAATGAATGCAAATTGTAAGTAAACTTAACATTTTCACCTATTATTACATGTGCACATTGCATTTAGAAGTTTGTCCTTAAAAGGACATTTTATACTATTGAGGCCAAAATATCTTTATTTCAACTTATTAGGTCTAATAAAAGAAATAGAAAGGAAATTGACTTTATACTTTTCTTATATTATTATCTTTGCGAAGCATTAACATACATAATTAAGGATTTCCTTAATTCAGCATTTGCTTTTATTTACATCTTAACATAAGTCCTTTTGTTGAAATCATTCAGAGGAATCATTCAGTTATCATTCCAGAAGAAAAATTCTGAAATGAACCGAGTTCAACAAGGTATTAAGTTATGAAACTTAATATTTTGTATACTTTATCATAAAAAAGGTTATCGACGATAAAAATTGTTCAGTGTTTACAAGTTCATTACTTAATGTTGTTATTTTATTACATTTAAAAATGCTTTAACCGCAAAGGAAATGCGTGACTCTTTCTGCATTACTAAGAAATTACATAAAGCTGATAAAATAGTTTGGGGCAATCAGGTTTTTTTGCTATCCAGTCTGCATAGTCTATGCTTTACGAATTCTAATGACGAATGATTGCATCAACTTGGATGTTTCATCCGAATAGGAATAAAATTGTGTATTTTCTTCGAAAGTGTAATAGTGCCGTGTGGTAACAAAGTTTTCAAAAATATGACTGCCGGCTTGTGATTTCACTCGTCTTTGATACCGTGAAATTTCGCAATGATTTTATTTATTGTGTGGAAGGGAACATAATCTCTTGGTGATATATCAGTATATATTCTTAAATGTCTTCATACTTAGCTTTTTAATTTGAAGTTTCAAAACTCTAAGCATTCCTGTGGTGACGTTCAAGGCTTGGTATTTATTTTCCATCCATTGACTTTTGGTCTTAAAATGCGAGACAAATATAAGAGGAAAGCAAGGTAATGTTTAGTTGAAGGCTAAAAGATTAATGCAGTTGCAGAATTCAACGCGAATCAATCGTCTAATGTAGGTAAATTTGCTAGATTGTTGGGATACTATGAATTTGCACTTAAAAATGCAATTTCCTCTTAAACTATGTTCTTCCGAGTAAACAAGAAATAATCAATCATGGATGGAAAAAAAATCTTGTTTTCAAAAATGTAAAAGTGTTTACTATAATCCGGAAATTATAATCTTTATTTTTTTATCCACAAAGAAACAACTTAATTTTTCTTTAACGAAAACTTACTATATTTCTTTATAAGATTAGCTTTTTGATGTTCGTCTGTTGCTGCAAAGAATACCACACCATCAATAACTTCTTCCATTTTGCAACACGCAAGAACTGATTGCTAGAATAAAAAAATGGCGGTACTGAAAATAAAAACAAAACTGCAATTTTGCTTTTATTTTCATCATTTATGTTCAAGTATTCTTCATGCATTTTATGTTATGAAATCAAATAGATTTTACGCTGGAATTCTAATAAGGAGCTTCCTCATATTCTTCTTTTAATTACACTTTTTGTTCTATTTCTTTTTTAAAATGGCTATAGTGGTGAAATTTTCGGCACCATCATTTCATATGTTCCCGCTATTGGGTGTTATGGAATACTGTTGTAAGGTCTTAAAGAAAGAAAAAAAAATTGTTGAGAACTGTTTGCCACTGTCTGAATAATCCTCTGTTTTTAAGAGAATCCTTTGACATCATTTTGAGGAAAACGTATCTTCCCTAATTATAGACATTGCCACTTGATTATAACTGGGTGGAGTTCTTTAAAGACATATATATTGCTATCTTATCTTGTGTACCTGAAACCAACTGTAAAGTTCGCTATTTTATATTGACCTTAAGATCGTGCAATGACCTCTTTGAAAGTGATTCGGGTCATGGTTACAGGTAAGATGAGCATCTGGACCAAGGGTGTGGTGTTTACTTTGGATCAAAGAACACTTTCGTCAGGCATTTTGATCGTCATCAAAATTTAATACATTCCCTGCCCTCTTTATGATAACATTTTCGTTTCGCGCTTACTTTTCGGCGAAGAGAGTTGTTAAACAAGTGAAAAGACTGTTTATTTTGGATGATAACTCTTCAAAAATAGATGATTTCGTGAAATTGGATCTTTCACGGAAAAACAGATGGCAAAACTGAAGATTCTTACTCGCCATTTCTGATCTCAACCTTGTACTGCATCAAGTAGATGAACACCTATCTCGTTTAGAAATAACAAGACAGATATAAAAATGAGCTGAGTTTTGAAATTTTTACTAGATGTGAAGATTACTCTTTATTTTGTGTTAATTTTTTTTATTTATCTTTAATGTATTTGGCAACAAGCAAGTTCGACGATAGTAAGGATTGTCCTTAATTTCAATGACATTTTTTATGCATAACTTTATGTACACCAATAAATATTTTTCATTGCTTTGCTTCCAGTATTAAAACAGTGCTATTTCAATAGCCTTAAATCTTTATCAAATAAATGCATGAACCTTTCGAATGGAGTCGAGTCCCGTGATATCACAGAGATATTTAAAGCTTAAGTGTCCGAATAAATTATTTCAAATTTCTCTATTTTTTTCTGAAAATGTAATTTCACTTTCCACTTCATATAAACGACACAGATAATACGCAGGATTTTCTTTCTTAAATTTCAATAAAGGAAGAAAATCAAGCGATTAGGTAATTGATGAAATAACGAAAAATAATTTCATTTTCATTGCAACCATAAAATCTGTAGCAAAAGAAAATTTAATTGTCAAAATTTTCAAAAAAATTTGCTCTGCAATTAAATTGGTATGATTGAAAAATTAAAAAAAAAGTTAATATAAAGATCAGTTTTGCACAATAATAGTCTCAGGATTTATTACTAATAAATTCGAAAACCTCGCTTAATTTTTTATTAATGAAAATTGTAATTAATATTTTTTTAAAAATCGATTCAAGGTGTATACTCCTACCCTTCTAAAATACATATGCGCCAAATTTAGTTATTCTAGATTAAACTGTCTGTCCTGCAAATCATCCATATACTTTCCTTCGAAGAGGTGACAAAATAGTCTCCGAATTCTATAAAAGGAAAAAAAATGTAAAATGGTCGAATAATTCTCACACATTTGAAATTAGTCCAAACAATACTAATTAATTGAAAAAATCCAAATAAATTAGTTGGAAACGGAAATAATTTGCTTTATATACTCACATGGCGAACAACTGCGTTATCGCTTACAATATCGAGCACTGTATTTATATCCCCGTTTCTGCGCATAGTATGCACAGAATATTCGAATTTAAAATTAATGCATTAATGTACTATCTTAAGTTTCCTTATACTTAAAAAAACGGAATCGTACAATAATTTTAAAAATCTATACTTATTATAAAACTCAATGTGTGTGTGTGTGTGTATGTTGGCACTCCTCTACAGTCCAGACCGTTCACCTTACAGCTACCAAATTTGGCAAGTGTATACCTTGGAGGTCGGGAATGTGCACCTGGGGGTAATTTTTTCAAATTTTTAATTATTATTTTATTTATTTAAAAATTAAGCAAAATTTTGGCGTGTTTCTGCTATAACTTCCGAAAATATTACAACACAAAAAAGATTTTTACATGAAGTTAAAGATCAAAAATTTATCTTTTAAATGATACCAATATTTTAACCTTAATATTAAATTTCTATTTTTAATGAATTTTTAAATAAATATTTTAACTATATTTTTCAACAATTTTTTTCGTACAAAATAAAAATAAAATTTAAGCTGCACGAGCACGTTTCGCATTCATGGGAAAAAATAGCTTTTTTCTAAATGTTGCCATTACATTGATTAAAGCTCCAATTAAAAATAAATTAAATCTTTTAGGAAATGAAATCGTCTGTAGGAAATGAAACAAATAAGAAGTATTATTTTTTTCTAAAAATTAATTCAAGAAAAATTATTTTATGATCTTTTACACTCTCTATATTATTAATCCAATAAATCAGTTTTATTTTAAGGTAAATTTTGTTTAATATAAACAGGATATCCATTCAAATCAGGGCCAGACAGCTTATTTGTAAACCTTTAGTTAGACACAGATCTGCTAAAATGGTCTAAATGGAAAATGATTATATTTTATGTAACTTGATTCAATAAATGCTCTAATAAATAACGAATTTTTGATTTTACATAAAGCTTCTGCTGTGGAAATTACGAATAACAAAATGTTCTTGAAACACTAATATTTTAAATGAAAAGAGTTAATTTCCAATCAACTAAATCAATCACTTAAACTGACTGATTTATGAAAATTTGAATATCACTATTCAATAAGAAAAAAGGAAAATTTTAGATTTTTCATCGATCGTTTCAATCAGCGCGCAGGTTTCTCAAGATTAATTGGCCTAAGATTATGAAAATGTTGAGTTTTTCTAAATTTTGAAAGCAAAACTAAAAATTGAATTTTATGCTGAATCTGAGAAATTTTTGTTGAAATATTCTTTGAGATATTACATAAATTATGAACAAATATTTTGTAGTTCAAATAAGACTTAAATACCGAGCGATTCTGTTTGTAATACTCATATTCAATAATAATAATAATAAATAAATAGCAATAAAGAGGATAAATAAAATAAAACGCTTGGTTTTATTAAAAAATATCTTTATATTAATTGCAATTTCATCATTTCCACTTTAAAATTAAAGTTGAAGTTTTACCGGAAATGATAACAAATTAGCAAAATATATATAGTAAATTGAACGAAACGATCTAAGCAACAGTATGTTTGGTATGACTATCAAAATTTGAAGATTAAAAATGTTTTGTTTGGGAATCTATTAAGAGACCAGTTACTTAAAATATTTAATTGAAAATTGTAGTGAGCGGTAATGCTGGCGAACCGGCTGGTCGCCAAAAGCGGCTAGTATTCAATAAAAAATTAATTACACTTTCTTTCCAAACTTTTTTTCATGAATAAAAAAATGTAATAAATCTCAAGACTTTAAAATAGATTGTGAATAACAACCAAACAGAATACGTTAGATTGTGAAAAAAACTGACATGAAAGATTAATCAAGAATATGATTGCAGTTTTTTTTTTCTCCCCTTGTTAACAATATAAAAAAATTATCACTCAAATGTGGAAAAGGAAACTGTAACATTCCAAAATAGCAAATGTTTATAGAGTAATATTTCGTGTTTTTTAGCAAACCAAATATGAAAGAACTAACTTGAATATTTTTTCTAAACTTACTACTCGTATCCGGAATTCTTTTGCATTTAACTGCTTATTCACAGAACAAAAAAATAAACAAATGAATGAAATATAGAATAATCCAACCTTTATACGGATTTCATGAGTCCCCTCCATTCATAATCAACCTGTCTGCAATAAAACAAGTCTTTAATTCATTCTATAAGGATGCATATGGCAAGGAAAAAAATATAGCGCAAAGTAAATGATTCGTTAAATTCTACTAGAAAAGAAAACCTACATAACTTGGGACGCGGAATCCTTTGAAAAACAGACGAAAGTCATTCAAATCAATTCAAAACAGCTAGAACTACTTCAGTTTTTCCTTATATTGCAAAGAATAATTAAAATAAATGCTGGTTCCTTAATCAAGAATTCAGTTTAGTAATGACAGCTGGAATAAGAATTGAGAAATTTTTATTCAGCTTATGTTTCTTTGCTTTTTTTTTTTTTTTTTTTTTTTTTTGTACCAGAACGAACGATACAGTTCTACTACAATTCTTTTTCTTGACCACACCACTTCAGAAGGCTTCTTTTCATTCCTCAGAAACGATTCGAATTGTGTATTTATTGTTTGAATTTCCGGGTCCGCCGTCAACAAGAAGCCAGCCTTTGTTGTACTGGAAGACAAAGGCTTCTGTGTTCGCGTCCACATATTTTTCGCGCGTTTTTTTACCTCCCTGCTGTTTTCTTTGTTTTTGAACTCAATGGGTATTGCCGGTCACGGTTCAGACTTTGTTAATAGTCAAAAATCAGTTGCCAATTTTACTCATCGAATCAAACCAGGACGATTCTTCAATCGATTATGGTAATTTGGTGAACCATTTTGTGAATGGTTCCTTATTAGATTGTTTCCTGCCTTTTGGTATTCTTATAGAATTCATTCCTTTAAGAAACAGTAATGCAACATTTGAGGATTAGAAAATTAGTTTTGCTAATAGTTTTAATGTGATGATCAGAGCGACATAAACATTTGTTTAATACCAAATTGCTTTAAAAAATATCCATTTAATAAAAAGTTTGGTTTTTAGTGCGATAAAAAAGATAATTTCATAAATTAGTAAATGAATCATCGGCTTACAGTACCAGAAAAATTATATTAATTATAAAATAAAAGCTTACGTTTGATAAATTATTTATAGTTTCATAATGTTTTTAAGGCTTTATTCTAGGCTTCTCTACTGTATGAAAACTGCGCGAGGCTCAAATCGTTCACTGAAACCAGCGGTAGTGGTCTCCACAAAATTTTCTTTGTAATAAAGTTGTTATTCCTACTTCAAATTATGGACTTTGCACAAAGTCCTGAATGTTTGCATGGCACTGACGTTATAAAATATCAATATTTTACATGAATTAAGCATTTTTATTAAATCTATCGTATGATCCTTGGAGATTGGCAAGCAATTTCATAGTACTCGGAAATCGATTTTTTTCCAACCGACTGAAACCAAAATTGGACGCAGAAGTAAATTTTTAATAACAAGATCGCATACTAAAATTTATTAATTTAAATATTCTCGTTTTGGAGCTATCGCGTTTACGTGCTTGTACAAACCGATTGATTTTGATCCAAATATGATAAGTATCTACTTTTAAAATCTTAAACATGTGTACCATATTTCAAGCATCTAATTATCGATTTTGTAGTCACGTTAACTTCGGAACAAGCAGATTTTCTCTGAATGTATTTTGTATAAAATTTGATAAAAATCTATAAATTTGGTGTAGATTTTTGGAAAATATCCGTTTGTCTGTGAAAGAGATAACTAAAAAACTCTTTTGGCTGGACGATAGAAATGTCGTATATGATCCTAATACCAAATTTATAGATTTCTATCAAATTATGAGCAAAATCCGGTCAGAGGAAGTCCGGCTGTTCGAATATAACGATAATTGCAAAACAGGATAATTGAAAAAAGAAGAGCTAGATAGATAAAAATCGATACACCGAATTAACTTCTATAGTCTACACACCTATCAAACTTTGAGCCAAATCCAAGAAGGGATTGACCGCCTGTCAGTCTGTAATTTTAGAACTATGTAAAAGTGATAGCTCAAAACGCAATGATTTAAGTATATCAAATTTGGTATTTGATTTTACGACTACAAGTGTAGCTTTGTCTCAAATTTTTGCTTCAATCAGTTGGGAAAAAAACGTGTTTAAAACACAAATTCCATTTTCGGATGCTATTACCGTATTTCAGGGATTAATTGCCAAGGTTCACACGACAGATTCAATAAAAATGCTAAATTCGAGCTAAAAGTTAATATTTCATAAATATTGTATGCCGATTCTAAGCAAGGTTTCTCTGGAATAACGCCGTTATTAGAAAGCATGCAAGAAAGTTTTGGGGAGATCACTCCCATTAGTGCGTTTTTTTTAATGATTATGATGCTTTCTCTGCACTTCGTTTGCGTAAATAAAGAGGAATGAAGCCAAGATGGTTGAGTTACGATAAGACAGACGGACTTTATATAAACTGCATGATATATAAATCGTTTCACACAGAATACTGTCAATTCAGATTTTTTAAAAAAAACAAAGAGATTTTGAAATTAAATTATTATCGAGCTACTCTGTCTGAAACTAGAAATTCGGTTTATTATTGTTATCTTTTTATACAAGGAAACAAAATGCAGTGCGAATAAACTGGACAACTTTGTGAGGAAGCAAATTATCATTCATCATTGTTAAATATGATAATTCAGAAACGCTTTCGACCAATTTAGAACTGAAACCGTTGAACAAAACTCGGCGGAAGAACTTTTTCGAAGGTTTCAAAATTTCATTGGACATTTCCTCTATTTATGATCTTGGATACGAACACCCAGTCGAATCTTGTAGTAGAGGTCTCGTGGATCCGGATTTACGGCGAGATTATTTCCAGATAACAATACCGGAAATGGTAATTGTACTAGTAATTCTCTACTTTCCTTGTTCTCGTGTTATTAGTATGCAGTTAGAAGAGTTGGGCGTGTTTCCCGCCTTTATGTGGCCAAAATTTGAGTACAAAGCCTAAAAAAATTAGAATTACTGCGAAGTCCTACTTTTAGAAGTAAATTGTTCCATTTTCCAAAATACAGTTAGAAGGAGAAAGAAATAAACTTAATAAAAATAATACAGTATTTTTATAGTATCTCAGCTTCTTAGAGAGAAATTTTTTAAATCTTTTCAGCATCATATTCGCAAATAAAGCATATATCTCAACTGATGCAAAACATTTTTCCCATCAAAATTTCACAACTATACAGATTTGATATCCCCACTTAGAGTATAATGTCAGAAGAATTTTTTTTTTTTCGTTTAGAAATGAATGAAATGATCTAAATTTAATAAATGTGCCACAGTTTTAATAAACAACCGCGAGAACCTTAGGAAAATTTACTTCCTTATTTAAAAAAATATCTGTCAGATAAAAATGCAAACGATAATCATTTTCTATTCTTTAAAATTATCCCTCACATAATGAACTTGTTATGCAATCATAAAAAAAATCGACTTTTGAATGAACACATTTCATGAAGCAATTAATATGGAGAAATAATTCAGTCTGTATTGTTATACATTTTTAAAGGAAATTTGAGATTCACTGAAAAATTGCTCAAATTTTAAACTCTCAAAAATATATTTTAGAAAAGTTTAACAAAAGAAAATACCTCAAAAATTCAAAAACCAAGATATAAATTCAGTTATATTTAATCAAAATTCATTATCAAAACTATTATAATATTATCGGACTATTTTTTTTTATTTTTAAACATTAAAAAAAATAATTCTTTATCATCTTCACTTTCGTGTTTTTAAGATATTCATTCTTGATGTATGCAAATTTTTAACGCGGTTAAAAAAAAAGAATTAATCCTTTTTAGCGCTGAGTTTCTTGCATTCATATATTCGTGTTCTCATAATCTTGGAAAAATAGATCGAAATAATTTGTGAAGTAATACTTATCGCAGATTCGCAATTTTAAATTGATTAATAATAATTCATCTTTTATCATGAGACCTCGTTTCCAAACGAAAGAAGAAAAAAAAAAAAAAAGAGTAAGAATTTTTCCAAGCGAATAATTCTTAATAGATTTTTTTCCTTGATGTTCTAAAGGTATATCTGATAATGTATTTTTAAATATATCTCAGAAAATATATTCATTTATTGTTTTTTTTATGCTTCGATAATTCAAAATTCTTATTATTCTGCAATGGAATAAGGGATTTGAATTTTTTAAAATACTTTCTTTATCCTGCTCTATTTCTATTAAATTTTTTCATAAAGATTTTGTTTAAAATCAAATATTTTTTTTAATTCAGGTCTGCAGTTAACTGACGGCATCTTAAAGATATAATTTTTTTTTTTTAATTCTGATCATGAAAGATTTAACTTACGGAAGCATTCGCTAACATTCTTTTAGGAATGTTTTGTTATTTATTTATTATTTCTTTCAAGTAATCAAACTACTTCTCGAAGGCTCTATTTGAATTATTCAACTGATTTTTTTTATTTGCTTTAATATAAAAATTACTATGAATGCTATACTTCTTAATTTTAGCAGCAAACGGCTGGAATTAAATAAAATTTACACTTAACGGATGTAAATAAAAGAAATTTCTGAAGAGAGATATTTAAAAGTTAATTTGCCTTTATTAATTTTATATAGAACGATTATAATTAAAAAGGTAATGTATTCTCAATAATGCTGTTTTACTGTAATCTCACCTATCTTGTAAATCCTATTTAGAAGAACGAATGGGAAAATAATTCTTAAAACTCCCTAATGCATACGGTTTTTAATGAAGATGAACGACAAAACAACAGGATTTTGATTTTGAATTGTATTTTGTAATATTTATTATACAGTATAATTAGGTACTTTTATGTAATACTTTGGGCAATAAATACAAGTTTTTCTGTTAAAATGCTTTTTTTTTTGAATTAAAAAATCTAATTCGGCTTTTTCGTAAATTTGGCAGTCTTCCGATTTTACAGGCAGGATTTCAGAGAATCTACTGTAAGCTGGAACTTGACAGAGTTTCTTTTTAGATATTTATCAAGATTTTTGAATTCGCCTTTAAATCTCGTATCCACAGCTTAAAATTTCAATAATATTATAAAAGTAAAGATGTTTAATAAAAGTGTTCTTTTTATATAATGTATTAAAACATAGAAAATTTATTTTTTATATCAACAATCAAGAGGAGAAATTGAAAACTGTAAAATCTTGAAGCACTGACATAAACACCAATTTGTTCATAACATTTGATGACATTCAAGATATATTTTCCTTTTTAATAAATAATTTTTTAAATTTTGATTTTGATACTTATAGCAGTTTGATTTTTTTGTCGTATTTAATACAGAGTTTCACGCTTTTATGATTTAACATTTACCTCTAGAATTTAGTGAAAAAAATATTTTCAACATTTTAATATTTTAATGAAATTACTTAAAAAGGCACATTTTCGAAAACTTATTCTCTAATATATTTAATAATTTAATGCAACAATTATTATTGAATCTTTCAGTCATTTTTTTCCTTAAATTCACTACCAGATAAGACCTCTCATTATTGAATCGAACTAATTAAAATCAAGCAATTAAAACTAATTAAGTCATAAAAATAGTAAAATGTTTTATTGTTTTTGAGAAAATATAACAGTAGAGAATTTTAGAACTCTAAATGAGTTAAAATTTTGATAGCAAAAGTCAGATTTGATTGATAAGAAACAAATCCAATTTAATTAAAACATGTAAGATATTATTTCTTTCATTGAAAACAATGTACAGTACGGTTTTAAGAAATGGCGAAACCGCAAATTGCTTTCAAAATCACCCAAAAATAAAAGTAAATTGGTATATTTTGATTTCAAAATTTGATGTGTAAATGACATTTAATTTACAAAACTGACAAAGTACGCTTTGTTAAGCATGGATAACCGACTTAATGTTCATTATCATATTTCAGGTGAGAAATTGAAAACAAGGAACTTGCAAATCACTGATCAATGGTAATTGTATTGTAATGTATCAAGAATGTGTGAAATTATGCAGAGCCCCTTATAAATTAAATGCCTTTTGAATAACTCATTATACAATAACGCATATTTAAGTGAAAATGGTAATTACAGATTTCTTAATTGGAATAAAATATTTAGAGCAGAATGTTTCATTTCGGATCTAAAATTATGTGGGAAAATTAGATGTTATTAATATCTAATTATCTTAAATGATGTGAGAAGTGTATTTCAGCGCAATAAAATTGTTACTGCAGCGGATATTTCTCCATAAGTAGCTGAACTTCACCAAATTCATAACCGAGTTAGGAAATAGTAATTCCCTATGAAATGGTACTTAATAAAACTGGAACACATTATTTACGAAATTTCTTGCAGATCGATTAATATTGAAATATAATTTAAATATTTAAAAACGCAATTTTCATTTATATATTTCTTGACTTTCTTTCTTCAGCTCTTTCGAATACTTGAACGCGATAGACTTCGAGGCATAAAGAGATCTCTTGTGAATGCTTTAGAAGGGGTTCATTTTTTAGTCCTGTAGCAGTAGGACGGCTGGGGTGTGTGGGACACCTGGTATCGCCTTCATAAAAAAAGTTTAAATAGTCAATAATCTCTAGCCTTTTGCCAGTTTTGTCATTTATAGTTACAGCATTAAGAAGAAAAATCACTTAAAAGTACATGCTGTCAAAAAGTTATTGTGCTATACAATCGAATCGTTCTTCAGTGATATCCATGAATATTCTTTAAAAATCTGGTCTGAAATTTTGCACGAACTATTGTTTGATATCATAATTTTGATTTTTTTTTTTTGCATTGACTTCAGATTATACTTTTTTTCTGTATGACGAAAACGATATTTCTGTAGTCTTCAAATCCCAAGATGTAATTTTTGTCATTGCTATCAAAATAGAAAAATCGTTTGTTCACATAAAATATATATGTATATATCAATGTCAAGTTGTAAATATTGCAAAATCAATATGAATTTTAATTCAACCTTTTCGTTCCCACCATTGCTTTTTATCTAATTTAAGGACATAGATTAAAATTTTTTCAAGTATTTTGAAATTTTGCATTTATTTTGAAAATATTTGAATTGAACGTTTCATTACTTGGTTTAACTTTGCATACATTCCGATAATTTTCGTTTGCCGCATTAATGCAATCTAAAAATTAATCTGTCACTGTTGCTATTATCCAATTTTTATTGCTTGTACTAGACTAGTTTTGTATTGATAAACTTCTCGTTCTATACCAGAAATTTAAAAACTCTGATAAAATTTCCAGTAATTTGTCTCGTAATCTTTACATAATTGGAGTAACCAGACAGAGATGTAAAGTTTTCTCATTAATGTTCCCATTAAAATGTTACATCTTTTTCTCTCTCTTTTCTTTCTCCCTCTCTCAATTTTTTTTCCCTCACAATTATTAAACTGATCTCATGTTCGGTATATGACCATTAATCGTTTGAATAAATAGTGCAAAATGCTGAGATTGGACAAAATTTTTCGACAAGTATTTTTGTGTGTGGGAGGGGGGGGGGTGTACAACTTCACTCAAAAGAAACAAAAAACAATTCCTTTGTACCAAAATATTTAATTTATCCGACCTTTTTATAAAACAGATTCAATATCATTTACACCGAAGTGTTAGATCAAGCCCTTGTGATGAAAATATAAACAAAGTAGATAAATTGATTTGCTAGATGTAATTACAACTTTATCGGTAAGGTATACTTGACGATTTTAACCTATTAGTGTTGATGGAATCATATGACATTACGATATTTGAACCACCTGCTGTGCAATATAAGAAATTGGCCATCCATCCATCACTTTTAGTTTCAATTTCCGATGTTCATCGTTTAACACCAAGGACTAATCAATTTCACACGCGATGAGAAAACACGATGAATAAAATGCTAATTGAGGTGATGAATGGGCCGTGTCCTTTGCACCTCGGGAGAGAAAAATTCTGAAAAGTGAGAAGGTAGGAATTATAATCTCAAGGTAAACATTCTGAAGAAGTTTAATAACAAGGAAATCAATAAAGAAGCCTCCCCTGAGGATAAGGAATACATGAATTTCATTGGTCATGGAATTATAAGTCGAAACACTGGTATTTAAATCTGGTTAATGGCCTATTAAATTCAACGAGTTTGTTGGCTTCAGGATTAACGAATCAAAAGGTGGATAGCCACAGATGATTGCCGATAGTTTCTTTTTCAAGAAATCTCTAAGCTTTACAACGCTTTTTAAAAAATGTAATCAAATAGAAGCAATTTGAGTTTCTGTCCTCAATCGAACTAGGTAAAGTTCGATTAATAATAATAATAAAGGAATTTTTATTTTTATGTGAATTCGAATTTATGAATGTGAATTCGATTCTTTTAATATAATTAAAAGAAAAATAAATATACATTTTAATGTTCTTCCCCTTTCACTAATTTGATCTAAAATTTGTAATAGTTCCATTATTTTGATGTAAAATCACATTCAAAAGACCATTTATTTTATTTGTTGTGTTTGAGTTATGACATACAATCGAAAAGTCTTTCAATAAATTTAGTCCATAGACATAAATCTTAGATTTAACTAAAACATCATACTATAAAATCGAACTTTCGTTTGGCAGAATTCATAAGCTATCTCTTTCATGTGTACCAGAATTGACAGACCGAAAGGGGATCAATTCGTTGAAAGATATGATCGATTCGACAAATTGATACAAATCTGCAATTCTAATAAAATTATTTACAGAATTTCACAAATCTCACCTGTTGTCTTTGAGCTATCGTGTTCAGTTACACAAGAAAGGACAGACATCTTCATAGATTTCCTTTCATATTTGATGGAATCGATAATTTTCCTTTCAAGATTCCAATCGCATAATTTGTTTTGCAAAAAAGTTTGTTTTTGTTATTTATGACATTTTATGACATTGTAGTATCTCCACATGCCATGAAATTATTTCCAAAAACTACTAGTGGAGATTTTAAAGTGATTTTTTTTTTTTTTTTTTTTTTTTTTTTTTTTTTTCTGATTTACGTCCGATTTCAAAAGCCACATGGGCTGAATCTCGTAATTATAAACATTGGTAACATGACTAATTCTAACATGGCATATAGTCCTCCGACTTTCAACGTCGTAAGCCAATGTTATGACAGTATTTATTAAAAATAAATCTTAAACCCTCCGTCCTTTGATCTGAAAATCGAGGTTTTCATTACACCAATTTTTCTCTTTTAAGTTTTGAAATAAGCAACTAATTTTTGAAATTAAGAAATAATGCATGAAGATATGAACCCCTAATTAGCAAGGATTCAAAGCCAAAGCAATATTTCGAGATAACGAAAATCCACCGTTATCTGAAATGCTCTTTTTCAAATGCCTTTATTTCCACCTAGATAATTTATTGTACCAATAAATTATGTTTTTCTCTCCTTCTGTTGCACTCAATCCAAGTACATAGACTCCGAGATTAATCAGAATCCAAATCAAACAGCCAAGCCAACTGATTTTTTCCCCCTCTTAGAAACCGAACAGTGATGCCCAGCTGTTCAATTCGGAAATGCGGAAGTTTACGTTAAACATAAAATAATTAATTCGACTGGCACATTCATCTGCTCTATATTCCGAGCATAAAAGACAGTATTCTGTCATTCATATTTGTGAGCCATAAAACCAACAAGACAGAAATAATGTCCGTCACAAGAGAATTCGGAAAAGAAAAGGGCTCGGTTCAGTTGGAATGGTAAAGCAGCTGGGCAGTTGGAATTCACTGAACCGAATTACTTAGCATTTATATAGGCGTGGATGCGGAAAAAAATGTTTAAGAGGAAAGAAATGTCAGCGATTTTCTCTTTCGGATGAATTTTTTTCTCTCTCCTTCTAACCTTTTGAAGAAACAAAGCTCGGTGCCGAAAAATTCTTTAAGGACTGAGAAGAAAAAAAATATATATTATCCACTTCACTGTTAAGCAGAGAGGGAATTAAAGTTACAAAAAAAAAATTGCAAGTTTCATTTCAGCGCTTCTGAAGGACCTTCACTTAAGAGCTCGCATGCAAGAATAGTGGTTGGTGAAAAAATATGCGAATTGTTAAAAGACAGTTAATTTAGGGTCAATGACCACAAAGTAATACTTAAGATTTAGATGTCTTCCATTTTGTACAAGTGGAACAATACATGTGATTTTTTTTTTAATTCAAGATGCGACATTGGTGAAAATTTGCAAAAACCATTTTTAATAAACAGTTCTAAGTAATCAGTTCATCCTGTAGGACTAATAAGCAATTCGTTTAATAATAATAATTTAATAATAATTCGTTTCGTTTTCCCATATTCCCTCCATAACTTTTTAAACCAGATTTTATTAGTTTTAATTTAATCTGTATATAAGCAGTTTTTGAGCAATAAATATTTCTACTGACTGAGATGAGAAAAGATTGAGCAGTGGATCCTCTTCAAGAGAATAATGTTCAATACACCGAGTAAAATATTTATAATTTAAATTAAAAAAAATACAAAGTTTGACAAGCTGTAGATATTTAAGTCAGTCACATTACTAAGGGAAAATTTTATGCCGTACTTATTTAAATATCGTAATGAATACAAAAACAAAATTTATTGAAAATTTGTTTTTTTTAATTCCAATTTAAACAATTTACAATGCATGGCTTTTTTTTAATCAAACGAAAGTGTATAAGTGTTCTCATTTTGAAAATGCCGAAAGAAAAAAAGATAGAAACAGAAAAAGAAAAAATCTAGGAGCGTTGCCTCTTGTCCCACCGAAATTACGGTTCAAAATAAGCAGTTTCTTACTTTGCCCATTTGATAATTCGATTCTGCGCCTGTTTCCTCTTGCAGCGATTAGAGGTTATAAAGAAGATAATAGAATCAACACAGCTATTTAAATAACATAATTGACAGAATTGTTTAATGCCAAATCGTGATAAACGAAACTTCCAAGTAGGCGATTGCTTCCGTTGCATTATCATTATAGTAGTATATGTTTCTCTTCTAATAATATTGTACAAGCATCTAGAACATCGCTGGTATCGATTCAATTAATTCAGTAACAAGTGCTTTTCCTTTTAGTGCTTTGAAATCTCAGAAATAGTTTCAGGTTTGTTACAATTCCTAAAAATTAATGTGAAAGTTTTTGCTATTATACGGTTTTTTTAATAACCTTTCTTCAACAGGAATGTGGAAACGATGCGTCCTGTACAATAGCAGTCAGACCTTACATTAGGAGGCAAAGAGGTAAATTTGTGCTTCTAATGAGCATCTCTTAAAAGGTTTAAATTTATGAATACCGTGCGTTTTTCAATCCATTTGAAGTGTTCCATAAAAAAGAACTAATCTACTAACTTCTATTAAGTGATTAAATCCAAAAAATATCTGACACCAAGATTACATTAAATGCCGATATTAAAAATACTATAACTTATTAGCAGCACAAAATGTATTTTTATATTCATTATTAAAATTTTATAAAAGTGGGGAGAGAGGATGTATTTGATTTTATAATTTGTTGGAGCGCTATTAAAACAGATTAGAATGATCAAAACGATAAGTTATTAAATAGTTAAAAATGATAAATTGTTAATAAGTAATGACTTTGAAACTTCACTGCGTATTGTTTGACATATTTATTGGTTATATTTTTTATATTAAAATTATTTAATACAAATGTGAATACTTTAATAATTAAATAAATAGTGTATATTTAATCATGTAAATTTAATTTTAACATAAAAATTAGAAATTCAAAGTTTATTTTAATTATTTTCCCATATTCATAATACTTATTCGTATCAATATATAAAATATGAAAAGCAAGGTAAAAAATAAATCTGAATATAAAACAAATAGAGCTATATATATATTATATATATTATATTATATATATATATATATATACACACACACACACTCACACATACAGTCTTAGTTTTAACCCTACAGCTGCTTATCCCGCGATTTCTGCAGTTTGGCAATCAGTTCATTTTCTATTTTATCCCTTGTTTTTCACAGTTTAGTATGTTTATTTTTACGATTATGGATTTTTATTATATTATCGTGTGACATATAGTACTGTTCGTTTCAGTATCTTGCGACGACCACTTTTCGACGATTCTATCTCACTGAGGGGTGAGACACGGAAGGATGAACTCATTTCCAGAATTTACTTTATTGCTATATATAAACTCTTTTTTTCACCTTCCTCTCACCACTATTTTGTCGAATTAAACTCATCCTAAAGCATGCGCAGAATGTTTTAAAATCCGTTGGCAAACAATATCAGTTTACTTTGAAAAATATTTGAACTTATTTACATCGCATCTAAATAGTGATTTTTAAAAATATGCAGTCAGAGGGTTAAGTCATAAGTTTATCCCTTACTTAATGGCTTAAAAATAAAATTAAGAACGTATTAACAATGCATAATTACGCGGTTGGTTATTTCTGGTAAATCTTCTCCGCATAAATTAAAATATAATACAATCAGTGAAACATTTTACAAAAATTTCTTGCAGGGATAATTCAAAACATTTTTTTTATAAAAGAAAAAACCATTTTTGCCGGTCGTCTGATCCCATAAACATATCAAAAATTAACCAACTCATCTCATCGTAATAACTTAGGAATTTTAAGTTCCTATTCTGGCGTGAAATTATGGAGTTTCTATGCATGCATAAATGAATTTGCTCAACAATATCATAGATTCATCTGAAAGAGAGAAAAAACATTGATAGCAGAGAGCTTTCCTCCTTCAGGCGGATCTATCTCGGCGTAGCTGGTGCGGGATAATGCCCTCCTAATAATCTCCTTCCGCTTCTCAATTTGACAGTGACCCGAACTTTCGACTGCTTATCCCGATGCGTCTTCACTTAATCAGCCAAAGCTTTCCGAGACGTCGAATAGCTGAAGAACACGACTTTCACAACTAAATTCACTCGCGGCCGCGCGTTTCGTGAAAGTGGCAAATCGCTTGGATGCTTTTTAATTACAGTCAGGGTATAAACTGATTTTGATAAGATTTGCACTTTCCCTGATATACAATTTATTAAAACCAGTACTTAGTTATTTTATTATAATTTAATAATAGAATGACGGGTACTGAATAAATATAAACCCATTTCTTTTATTCGAGGGTATTTAAGAAAGCATACTTCAAGTTATTGAATGTATAAATAAATAGAAGCTCATATATAATATTATATATATCAAATTTTTTTTTAATCCTACGCTGAAGTTTATTGCCTTATTTCTTACGTACAGATTCCTTTACAAGAGAACATTTTCCGAAACCACATTTTTCACCATTACAAAGTGTTAATATAGCTATTTTTAGTCGTATTTAAAGGCAACACTAGGGTTTTATTGGGGGCTCGCCTTGTAATTCAGAATCGTTGTCCGATGGCGAGGATGATATTTCAATTGGTATCCCTCCTATCCAGCTTTTGCGCCCAACTACAAAGAATTTTTCTCGAAGGATTAATACACATCAAACCATTCATAGGTGGTTCTACGGTAATATTGGGTTTCGAGCTCGAAGCCCCCCTCTGGTCTAGAAGTCGGAACCTCATTACTAGGATACCACGGTCTTCAACTATTAACTTATGAACATCTAATATACACTAAACTTAAATTATAAATCTAATTAAGCGAACCTATCTGACTTTTGGATATTTTTTTCGAGTGGTTAAGCATATGTCCTACTTCTGTTATGATTCGTAAAAAAAGTATTTTTAAAATTAAATACTTTGTTTATTTTCAGAAGATCAAAAGAATTTTCAAATATGGACGTACAAACGAAAAATAGTATAAAAACTGAGCATTAAAAATTATCGTATAAATTATATTCCATATTCGTTGCTTTTTTTCCATAAAATATTTCTCAGATATTCTGCACGTTTTCAGATAATTGATTTTTTAAGGCATCTGTTAGCACGCAAATTGTCGCTAATGGTTTAGTGAAATGGTTAAGGAAATGATATGCAAAAAGTTTTTTTCCGATTAAACTTATACGTAAAGAAGTCAGAACGGATAGTGATCAAATAACTCAGTAAATTTTAAAGTCTCTACAAAAATAAAAAAATAAATCTAATTTGTTGTCCGCTGTTATTTTTGAGATTACTAAGTCGATCTCATTCGAGACAAAATTTTCAAAATGTTTTTCAAATTTTA
This sequence comes from Argiope aurantia, assembly GCA_026543865.1. Taxonomy (NCBI): domain Eukaryota; kingdom Metazoa; phylum Arthropoda; class Arachnida; order Araneae; family Araneidae; genus Argiope; species Argiope aurantia. The sequence continues at coordinate 482,431 of JAPMOR010019045.1, read as the reverse complement.
AGTTTTCATGTATGAAATTAAACATATTTTATCATTTTGTAACTATATGGATGTATACCTGCTATTTGTCACGACATTTTTAATATACTAATAGCATCTCCTAAATGGAGCACAAAAAATTTTCCCCGATCATCACACTACACAGAAATATGCAAGATAATGCATCATACATTAATGAATGCACCAACAGTTGAAGAAGAAACGAATATAAGGAGGAACGATTTTCATTGCTAAATACCATACTTCTTTAATACTAAGAAGGAATGTATTGTAATGATTAGTAGCATTAATTAAATATTTTGAAATTTAATTGGAATTTATTTCTAAAGACTTTTAGATTGTTATTATTTCTCAGGTACTATTAACGACATGTATAAAATTATCCCTACTGCATTTCTCATCAGAAATAAGATCACACAGGATACATTCATTTTTAGAGCATTAGATTGAAATCAAAATCTTCATGATACTGATGCGCCAATCTCGCAGCTTGCCATCCCTTGATTTAGAAAAGAAAATACCAAAGTAAATATTATTTGGGAAACGTGCTTTTTTTAAAAATTTGTAATCCTCCCATCCTCCCCGCCAAAAAAAAAAATACAATTTTCTTTTTTTCCTGTTTGTGAATTCACTACGCTTGACAAATTACGCTTAATAAATTGACAACTTTCTCAGCAGAAAGATGAATAAATAGTTCATATAATTAATGTTAATATAATTAATGTTTTATAGACATGAAAAACGAACAAGAAAATGGTTTACGCAGAAACAAAATTGGGCAAGCAAATTTATTTGAGAAAAACAACAACATCGAATTAAAATATTAGGAGCTAGATAAAGAGCCGTTTGTTTTAATATTATTATTTGACATAATTCGCAACCATGTTTGCATGCCGATCTTTTTTTTAATTATTATTTTTTTTATTATTATTATTATTTTGGAATAATCAATTTTTTTCACACTTTCTTAGGAACTAACAGATTATGTGGTGATATTTTAAGCAACATTTTTCATTATTCAAAATCCAAAAAAAATTTAAGTAATGTAATGCTAAATATATGTAAAGTTATTCCCCAGTAGTCTTCTTGGAACTTTAAATCGAATTAGGAATGTTTCTCCTTTCAGTGCCAGTCTTTGTGTTTGGCTCAGTAGCATCCTCTTAATTTTTCTTTTTATTCTTTGTTAAACTAAACGTGGCATTTCTTTATTCTCGATATCAGTGCGAAACATTAAACATTACCAGACTAGAAAATTTAAGTTTAAAAGTTGATCAAAATCCATACTAAATTTGGCGCTGCAATTTTTCGGATCAGCTTGAACCGAAAAACTACAGCGCCAAATTAAAAATTTATAAAATAATTACTTGCAATTCTTGGCAAATTGTCCAAAGATTGTCAATTCAATCAATTCTCTTGTAAGTGAATTAATCCAGAATGTCGTTGTCTCTTAAATATTAGATATTTTTACTTTTGAATTTTTAAAACCAAGTGCCTATATACAAGATAATTCTTCTATCAGGGCTAAGACATTTCTTCATAAATTCTTTACAACCGTCTTTGAAAAAATGTTTTTTTTTTACAAACAGACCCTGAAAAAAATTACTAAAATTTTTTTCCCTCCTTTAATTATTATAGAATTAAATTTTAAAAAAGAACTATTATTATTTAAGTTCTAGAAAAACAATTACAGTTGGCATCGTAGTAAAATCAACAACACGAGTCTGTATTTAAAGATATAGCAGATCTACCTTTAAGCGACAGTAGATGAATTTGAACCTTGATGAGATGTTGATGAAAAAGATACTCGAGTCAGAATTCTCATTGCAAACAACGCCTAATCAATGGCAAAACATTTTAACAAGGATCGGACCAGTGTACATGACAACCCTTGCAGCAGAATGGAGTTTATACTTATGATCTTGAAACCGAGTCTCTACTATTAAACCAACCAGGACACTAATGATAAAGAATGACACTGTGGAATATTAATTTATTTCTGTTTATAAATTAAATATAATATCAAATACTTTGTCGAATATTGTTTTGTAATATATATATATTATATAAATCAAGCTAGAAAAACATTTAGTCAGAAAAAAAATATCTATATATTTACTTATTCCATTGTGTTATATTAAAGAATAACCGGTCGAAAACCGGTGTTATTAATTGCAATTATTAATTTAGATATATCCGAATATCAGAGCAACAGAAAATGTTGGCCAACGAAAGCACGTCAAAAAAAATATTAATTATCAAAATATTCATCTTAAGAATAAAAGCTAAGAAAATGTCAGTACAGTATTTCCTTGGCAAATAAATAAAAATAGTTTTTTTTTTTTTTTGTTAAGAATGCAAGTCACGGACCTTTTGAATTATAATCAAAGTATCAGCTTATAAATACAAAAAAAAAACGAAACGAAATAACAAATCGACCGAGTTCTGAAGGTCAGATTTTTAATTTGTCGGAAATTTCAACTGCACCGGAAGTTTTATGCAGATTAAGTTAAATAAACAATCAGCTTGAAAGTCCCAATTTTAAATTAATGACTTTTTCAAGATAAACATACAAAGCAGTTTTATTGCCAATGAATTTTTTAGATCACATTTTAGAATAGATTCTGTCGCTCCAATTTTTTTTTTAATTTATGAAATATTTGCTGTTAATCTCAAAACAAATTCATATTTAATTTATGGAAAAAATGTTTCAAATACAAAGTAAAATTTTAAATTTTGGTTTGTAATTTACATATTCAAAATTTTATTGTAAAAGTTTTTTAAGTAATTCATACTGAATAATTTTATTACTTGCCAATTACAAATTTGGTTATTAGTAAAGTTATTCATCTTGTAATAATTTTGCAACATCTATAGACTTTCGATTACTAGTTTTGTATCAAAACAATTATGAATCAATGCAAATATAATATATATCTGAATTTGAGTTTTTTGTTTCACTGAATCAAATAAATTTTCTAAAGAAAATGTAAACAAAAAGTTCCTTACCTTGCGCCAAATTTGCCAAAAGTATAAACAAAGCTATCCGAAACATTTTCAAATTTGTTCGAACTGTTTTCTAAGATGCCATAGTCCACTTTATTTCACAAATAAACAAAACACGTGGAGATCTCAAATCCAGAACAACTTTTAATCACTTAACCCAAATAAGCTTTCATTCGCAGAACTGGACACTTCAGAAACTTAGATTTAAAACTTAGAAACGGTTTGAAAACTTAAAGGATAACAAATTCTTCACTTTCTTTCTGTCATAACTCCAGGAACATATGGTGATATCTCAGTGTTGACGAGCATCCGCGAAAACGTTTTTTTTTTTCTACGGATGCGTTTAGAACAGTAGAATATCGCGCGCGCAGTCGAACTGAGAGAACTTCTTTGGGCTCAAGGCTCGATGCTGTCCTTGATTAACCCTGTTTCAGAGGCCCTCGCTAGCCGCTGATTGGCCGAGTGAATGCCTACGTCACCACAGGTAAAGTTTTCTTTCTTTTGGTGAGGTGTCTTTTCTTTTTTTTCTTTTTTTTTTTCGTTTTTGTTTTGTTTTGTCTCAAAGACGGAACCGGCTAGTGCTTGACGATTATTGGAATGAAGACATTATTCGGGTTTGGGCATTCCCGAACGTTTACAGAGCTTGTCGCTTTCTTTGACAAAATAAAAATGTTCGACTCGTTGGTGCTAAGTGATGAATATGCAGTTTTATAAAAAAATAATTTATTTGAACTGGAATTATTGACATTTTGAATATTTTAAGATGCCAGTTTCTTGAAGCATTAAGGTGCCGAATGTGGGTGAAGTTATCTACATGAACAAACATTCGGGAGCCACGCCCGTTTCTTATCCACCTTCTTGTCCTTTTGATTATGAAATCTCAAACTTTCAGTGAACACCTGCCTCTTTATAAGAATACAGTATAATCTCGATTAACCGAACTAAAAGGGAGCCATTTCGGATTATGATTTTTTTCTTTTTCGGTTAAGCCAAAGATTCAAACTTTTCAGAGCCACCATTCCCTATACGAGAAAGAAAAAAGAAAAAATTCTATCGTCTCTTCTCCTAATAGTTCTAAATAATAATCATAACAAATATTAAATATTGTTATTTATTACACATAACTATTTTATCTGCCTATTCATTTTTTAAAAATTACCAAGTAAAGATAAAAGTGACCATCGAATGTAATAAAAAAATTTCATATTTTTTTATAAAGACAAAATTAATCAGAAATATAAAAAAATATTAATGAGGTGCTTGAGACTGGTGGAGTTTTAATAATTTAATAATGTGAGATTACAAATTCTTTAACATCAGTTACAAATTACCGAATTCGGGATTGGGATGTCTGTTCCTTTTCTTAGATAATAAATAAGCTCTTGAACTTAACCCACGTTCAGGAAATATAAAGAAAAAAAATTAAAAATATCTTTACTCTTACTCACAATCCAGTTTTTCGAAACTAGAACTCTTGGTCTTGGTATGTGTTTCTGAATTTTGGTTTTTCGTTGGTTGTTGGTCGTGAATTCTAAATTTGATGATTCTACTTGTCTGTGTTTGTAAAAGGATTCAAAATCCAACATGGTATATTCACATAACCGGAACTGATATTTAATTCTATTAGTTCAGGCATATTATACCAATATCCTAAATACTTAAATATGCAGTCGTCGTTTCTCTTAACATGTTTCATTTATCCAAAGGAACACGCAGCTGGCTCCCGTAGAAGTCCCCAGTTTCCACTTGGGGGGGGGGGGGTACGACCTTCATTGGAAACTTGCGAATTAAGCTATTAACAACTATTACTATTTTGTATCTAATTATAATACGTATAGGAAGAGGTACCACTTTCTTTGGAAACAAATTAATTAAGGTATGGGTATCTAATACTATTTTGCATCTCATTACAGTACGTGATTCTCAAATGTTTTCAGAATAAAATGGATTCAAAACTCCTTTTGTATGTTACGCTCATGTTCTTTATGAAATTTATATTAATTTTTGGGATTATAATAGGTATATCAGTACCTATAATAAAAGTACCTAAAATAATAATAGTTTAGAGCTTATAAATGAAACATTAAAAAAAATCAATGTAATTTTTGCCTTTTTTTCCAATGTTTCCGAGCAACATTAACCGCCATCTTTGAATTAGTAGAATATCAACTGGCTTTTGCTTACTACATTGTTCAACAAATCTTAAGGCAATCATAGATAATAACATTACATGCTCTGTAGTTTGAAAGAAAAAGTAATTATGTACAGGATACCGTAAGCAAGATAATCATTTTTAATTTTCACATTAAAAAAGTTCATTTAAATACCATTATAAGTTATTAAAAGACCACAAATATAGTAATATAAATTTTAAATTTCTGATTTCAGAGAAATTTCTGGCAATCAAGTTTCGGTTGACATGAGTTCGGTTAATAGTGATTTTACTGTAAAAACAACTTGAAAGATGTTAGAATGAATTGTAATATCAAAACAACCAAATTTTTGTAGAAAATGCAATTTTGGTTGAAATTTTTTTTAAAAAAAGATGTTTTATAATTTTATGATGATCCAAAAGAGAGGTTCTTAAGCCTTTCGCATTAGAGTCTTCCTTTGAAAGGGGGGGGGGGGAGAGTGAGAAAGAAAAAATTGACTCTTCATATATGAAGTAAAACTTTTTCTTGGGCTAAAGTTTTAATTTGAGAAAGGAAATATAACAAGAAAATGAAGCTTTGATTAATAAAAAACAAAATAATAATTATTTTACGATGTATTCATTTATGAAATAAAATCCAACGAATAACTTTTATTTGAATTTAATATTATAATTTTTCAATTTGTTTAGCCGATCCCGAACAGAATAACCAATCTAAAAGGTTTTTGTGGTTATTTTAATTCTTCATAACACGAAAAAAATGGATGGTTTAATGCTATTTAACGATCTATCACTAGTATTTAAAAATTGGGTAGAAATACAGCTTATTTCTTAGTTTGGAAATATTTCTTATCTGCGACATTTTTAACAATTTCTTTGATAAACTTTTAAACTAGAAGACCTTTTCCTTATACCTCTTTTCAGCTAAAATAATAGCAATAATAATAATACTTCTCCTAATTTACAACGCACTTCTGGCTTTTAGCTGATATTTTTATTTCATATGTTTTGATTAATCTACAGGGTAGTTATAATTAAACTTTCCCTATAAACAGCATCCTACAACGCAAATGTACGAACGGATTGTAGCGAAATTTGGTATATAGTCTATACACGAGATGCGTTTTCGAAAAAAGTTTTTAGTTTCAAAATGTCCATCATAGGGCGCCTTTTCCAGAAAAACATTAAATTTAACGCAATAAATGCCCAAAACGGAATACAGAAGCAATATTAATAATCCAGAACAAGAATTATGAGTAATAAAATGTAAAACCAGGAAAAGCTATCAATTCTAGGAAAAAAATGCCGAGATTTGCATGCTTGCGAAGAAGAGGACGCTTTATGTAAAACAGGTTAGGATAAGAAACATTTGCAGTTGTTGTCATGTTTTATGTGAATGTTTCCGGCTGTAATAATGACGGTATCTTGTTGCTACGGTGTTGTGACATTTAGGCATTGAATGACTTAAAGAACCCCATAACGCTTCATGTGCTAAGCATGACAACTGATCAGTTACGATCTGCTGTTGAACAAACTGTCCATCGACTTGAAATTTTGCAGGTGAATGAGGCTGGTCACATAGAGCACTTTTCCCTACATCATCCTGAACATGATTAACAACTGCTCCTCTTGTACAATTTCGTTCTAATCTGTTCTTGTTTCTACAAACTGAACTGTTCTTTTCAAACAGCGTATTGCTGGGGGTTTTTTCCCCCCTTACCTTTACTTAATGTGGTTCGATGACAAGGTGATCAGAAACTATTCAGTAAATGTTAATATTGTTTCTGTATTCCGTTTTGATCGTTTATTGTGTTAAAATTAATGTTTTTCCCGAAAAGGCGCCTTCTGGTGGACATTTTGGAACTTTTTTTTTAATTCCGTGAGCGTATCGCATGTATAGTCAATTTACCAAATTTCGTTGCATTCCGCTCCTGCGTTTGCATTGTTTGATGCTGTTTATAGGGGAAGTTTAATTATAGATACCGTTACTTTAAACACAAAATCAAAAATATGAGCATTTTATAAAAATTTTCAAAAAATTCATCTCGAAATAGTGACCTACCTTAACGAGAATATGCATACTTTTTTTCAACTTGTTATTTCTATTAGGATGTTAAAAATAATTTTGAAAGTCACGAGCGACCTATTAACTAGTTAACTGCTGAATTTATTTTTTAAAGTCTCTCAAATCCATCTTTTTAAAGTCAAGCAATGACGCATATACACATCAAACGAGATGCAAATTTTTCTATGGAAATATAGCAAAATTTGCAAATACAAATATTTCCATAGCAAAATTTGCAAAATATATCATAATAAAACGAATAATATTTCATTTTTATAAGATAAAAAATTACACCGAGGCAAAATGAACTGGCTAAGAATAAGATCTAATCATTATGGAAGTTCTAATATTTGTATGTAGTTTAATGTATTTAGCATTTTGTCATTTTACATTTTTTATCAAAACGCTTTGATAAACCCCAGCTTTGTTCTTGAAAGGATTACTGAAATCTCTCTGCATTCAATATGTTTATATAACAGGGAATTCGCAATCAACAGGTTACCTTCTGCCCTTTCTGCCTGTTTTAATCGGCCTTAATTATTCCGCTCTCACTACCGATCAGTTTTCCAAATGTGTTTTTCTTCCTTCGTGGGAAAGTGCGAGCAGGTACGTGACTAGAAATGGGGCATACGAAATGTCAAATAATCAACAGGTTTCTTTACAAAGTTTCTCTTGATTGGTCTTAGAAAACTGCTTGAAGCAATTACTGTGTTGCCTTTATTGATCATCAAAAACTTTTTTGTTTGAAATTTTAATTGCTTGTTTTTTCAAACACTTACGATCAAGAAAATATCAACAAAAAGCCGAAAGTGTTTTAAAAATCAAAATAATAACACTTTTTTTGGAGGGGGGGGGGAGGTGCCAAAAAATATAAAGTAAAAACTTTCGAGCTTAAACTTTTATCAAATAAATTATTGAAAATATTGTAGATGACTTAAGAAACGTATTACTTAATAGATTACTTCTGTTCTTCAGAAATTTTCAGAACAAATCGAGAATCTATTATATCAAATTTGAACAAAAAAATATTTATTAGATTTTATTTTAGTATGTTTTCTGCGGGAAGTTTTTAACATAATTTTGAATTTGAGAAAATAACATTAAGATGTAAATTAACCAAATATAAAAGTGGATGTAATCTCTAGAATAATGAAAACAGAAACAAAACTAAATAATTTTATTAATGACTTTTCAACGCAGTCGTCGCTAATTTTAAAAGAAAAACATGTCAACTCATACTCACTTGTGGATTATAGTGGTGTGGTGGTCAGATCTCAACTTGCCACTAGGTCATAAATGACTCTTTCAAAAATCAATTCTATCAAAAATTAGCCATATGTGTGACCTTATCCATGTTTAATCTATTGTCTAGAGTGATACGTTCCACCACCATCACCATCACTATTGTATGGCATAGAAATCTGGAGAAAGAAGGGAATAGGACTACTTCGCCATCTTTATTATCAGACCTTTATTCAGCTTCATAGGATACATCCCAATACAGACCCTGGTTTTGTTTAAAATTGGGAAGATCTAGATTATATTGAATCATGTGCACTTAATATACGTCAAATCAAAAGATGAATTCAATTTTAGGATGCATTGTGCATCTTGAAAAAGGAAAAAGGACATGGCGTCATATCATAGCGCAAAATAATATACAAATAAATGACATACACAGTACATTTTGTCATGTGACTGTGATATCGTCTAAATTATTTCTATTAAGGAAAATCATTAGAAGATTTTAATTAAATAATCAGATATAAATTCTGATTCTTCTATTTCTTTAATTTAATGATTGAAAGGTATGGAAATTTTTAATTGTTTACTTTATCCTTTGAGAGAAATTATTAAAGAATAAAATTCTATATAACCAACAAAATGTGAAAAAAATATTTTTAGAATCAAATTTAATAGTTTAAGTTTCTAAAAAAATGAAAAAAAAATTCTAAAAGCTTTTTAAAATATAATATTTTCATATTCGGTATGTTTCCATTTTCATCAGCGATTGATTTACAAATTAATCTATTTTTAGGGTATAACTTTGATCTGAATTCCATGATACTATTGTTAATTTTTATTGTACCTTGTCACTTTTCTCCACTATTATTTTTCAAAGTCAATTCAGTTTATCAATTTTTAAAACCTCTATACCCATGTTGAAATAATCTGCAGAGAAAAAATAAATATTAAAAAGAAAGATTGTTACATCCTTCTTCGAATAAGGAAGGATTCTTCTTACCATCCGAGTTTAACATTTGTGACAGTTACAAGTGTTCTCTTTTTTACGAATAAACAAATAAGAACTTAACATCTGATAACATAATCTTTTGATATTTTAGGAATTTCAATAATAATTCCGAAATTTCAAAAAAAAGTATTTAAGAATAACAACCCTGAACAGATATAAAATTTATGTTTCTAGAGTGGGTAAAGAAGTAAAATGAGCAAAAATGAATAATTTTTATGCAAATGTTCGGAAAACATTTTATCTGTCATCAATGCAATGATGCAAACAATTAATGGAACGATGATTGCACATTTTGTTCCAACTCTCAATGTTAACGCAGAATGACACAGTCTTCCAATACATCATCGGTGTTTCTGGGAAAAAAAGCTGACAGAGCGCTCACTTCAAAGGGAATAGGAACTCATTGAACAGTATTTTTCACATTTCAACTGTGGGACATCAAATGCTCTAATATTGAATTTGTAAGATGAATGAGATTGATCAGTCCTGTTTTGACCATGATGTAATATGCTTATACAGTATACTCCCGAGTATCCGGTTTGTGACTATCCGGCTTTCGTAATATCCGGCTTTCGTAATATCCGGCCTAATTTTCTTTTATCGTAATTAATTGAGGAAGGCAAAGCGTTGCATTGGCAACATCGCCAAGGCATTAGAAGCTACATTCCTTTTATGCATCGTGTGCAAAATACAAGTTGTGACAGGAAAAGAATAGCGTTCTGATCGTTGATTATTGTTTCGTCAGTGTGTAAGGGATCTCAGTTATTGCCGCTATTCCTGTTTATAACTACACAGTACGTATAGTATTGGTAAATTGATCTTGGGGGTTTGCTTAATGCTTTTTTAAGTGTACCACTATGTACTACAGAATTTATTTTAAAATGTAAACAGTTTATATCCTTTAATTTTCTTTTTCTCTAATACGTTCTTGAAACGTGCATTGGAGTATATAAACTACCAATACAGTGCCTTCTATTTTAACTCAACACGTTGCCGGCAATTACTTCTATGATTCATTGGACCGCGGCCGCATTCACATTTTACGTGGCTTGAAATAACTGGAGGGTTTAGTACTTAATAAGAAGTGAGAAAATAAGTATTATACTAGTGAGTTTTGGTACTTTGTTTCCTGGTATTGAAGGACAAAGAAATAAGCTTCGGGTTTTTTTTTTTTTTTTTTTTTTTTTGTTATCCAGCCTACCCTTCCGCCATATTAGGCCAGATACTCGGGAGTGTACAGTATTTCATGTTCAGATTTTTTCAGAGAGTTCGTGGATTCTCCAAAATCAGTACGTTTTGTTTTGTTAAATTTATTTGGATTTATAACAACAACAAAATTCACAGTAAAGAACATTGATATGGTAGGCTGTGCTTTTACTTACTCATATACGTAGCATAGAAAAAGTATTGTAATCATCTAAAATTCGATCTCGAGATTTTGACGAATTTCTACGCTTTAGATCTCACTGAGTTAGAAAAACACATTTTTGGAAAATGTCCGTCTGTCTGTCCATGACAAATGTAACTCAAAACCGCTTTAAGCTAGATGGTTGAAATTTGGTATAAGGTCTTTAAACAAAATGTATAGATTTCTGTCAAACTTTGTGTAAAATCTGTCCAAAGGAAGTACGCCTGTCCGGTTTTTAGAATATAACACAATAATTACAAAAAGATGAGAACTAGATAGATAAAAATCAGTACATAGATTTCTTCATTGTAGACATGAAATTATGAGTCAAATACAACTGCTGATTGTACTTCTAGAAACGCATAAACGCAATAATTCAAAACGCAATAGCTAAAATATATCAAATTTGGCATGAGATTGTGTGACTACAAGTGCAGTTTTGGGTCAAATTTTTATTTCAGTCGTAAATTCATGCCAAAAGTGAATACTTCGTAACTATTGTACACCAGTGCCATTTAAGGCTTTCTCTGGCAGGACAAATTTATTACAGAGAATACAAGAAAGTTGTGGGGAAACTAACCCGCTAGTTTTAAAGAAGAATTCAAACCAAACATATATTGATAAATGACAAAAATAATTTGTTTCTTTGTTTCCTTATATATATGGAGTATTCTAGTGGTACCATTTATACCATACTATGTACTCTTTTTAAATAACCAAGTAAGGTATACTATTTATAATAAAATCATATAAAGATAACTTTTACATTAATTATACAAGTTTTCAAAGGCAAATGTTTTTCATAAAAAAGAAACTAAAAATATTAAAAATATGAAATAAATTGGAAAGTTATATACAAACAATAAAAAAAAGATATTGATATGCTGATTTTTCTATAGCTTTTAATAGCAATCTTGCATTTTTTTTAAATACAAGAATAATTCAGTGTTTAAAATAATAAAAATTATCGAACATTCTGAATTAGTGCATTGCTAATTTACAGCATTTTTTTTTTCAGTTTTCAAGTAAAAAACATCATAAGGATTTGATTTAGAAACCGTATGAAGCAATCAACCATTAGGTTTCCGATGTCACACGTTTACTAATAAATTAATCAAAACAATTTAACGGGATTTATCTTGTTGCAACTGTATGAAGGCAACCCCTTGGAAATTGCAGACTTCACGCATGGAATAAAATGTCGATCAAGAGTAACGATTGCTTATCCCGATTCCTGGAAAATTCAACCATCTTTGACGACAGCAGGATTTTAAGTCATCCAAAATGAAAAATCAACCAATCGAATCCAATCGGATGGTGCAAGACACATTTCTTCATGAGATTAGAACAATTCAATCTTTTTTTACTGCTAAGTCAGGGGTATTTGAGAATTGATTCAAAATTTGATTGAATTGATTGGTTTGGACAAAAGTACTTCGGTAAAGTTCATAAAGACGAATAAGCAATGATGATAGATACAATGAAATTCACGTCGTTTATAAACATTAACTCAAATTGGTCAGAAATAAATTGAAATACCATCCTTTTATTTTCAAATAAAAGTGTCCCAAAACTAACACAAGATTTGGATTTGCCACCCTTCGTGCAGTAAAGTGTGGGCAATCCTATTAAAAAACATTTGACAGCTGATAGCTTAGGATGAGTTAAAATGGAGTGTTACACGATAGAACAACGTGTTAACCCGAGTTTTGAATTAAATAAAAACAGGATAGGGAATTACACAAAGGGCAAATGGCCTTCACGGCTTTGCAGGCACATATGCACACTTTTGTCAAAATTTTCCATGACCATTTTGTAAAAATGTGTTTGAATTTTATTGATGCAGCATTGACTTTTCTGTTTTAATGCACGCGTGCTTGTGGGCTTGTTGACAGAGACCTTTGACCTCAAAGAACTCTATAAAAAGGAAAAAATTACACGATCTAGGATGGCGAATTTTCAAATTTTTGAACTGCGGCCCCTAGACTTCCATTATTTTTGAAATATTGTTCAACAATGAAAACACGTGGTTCTATCGTGTAAAGCTCCATTTTTACTAATCCTAAGCTATCAGCAGACAAATGGTTTTTTAACAGGGTTACCAACACTTTACTGCACGAAGGGTGACACATTCAAATCTTATGTTAAATTTGGGACATTCTTTATAAATTTAGTGTACTCTCGTTAAAAAAGCTTCGCGGTATTGTTATTGCAGTTTATATTTATGTTATTTTCTTAGCTCTGAAATATAACCAAAACTAGATTTTGGTCACCTTACCAAAAACAATTTGCTGGTTCCGGCTCATTGAAACAGTGGGAGAGAGGTTTTTTTTAAATTAATTATTCAAATCAAAGTGAGAAAAAATACAGAATAAAGCGTTACATTTAAAAATGGGTAATGCATATAAATGATACAAAAAAATGTCTAAAGTTCCAAAATTCATTAGAAAAAATTCACAGAGTCTACGGTATTAAAGAGAAAGGAAAGCTCCCGCTACAGATGCTAAAAAGGTAATAATCACTGCTATAGAGAAGAACATCAGAATATTTAAGAGTTTATACCCTTGTTGGCTTTTCTGTATCTTTAATTTTCAAAACAGTAAAAAATTATTCTATTAAAATTTTCGATAAAAAATTTGAATTCAATACACAATTTATATTCTGCGGTTTATAGATGATTTAGAAGATGGACTATATGGTTTGCCCGATGCACAAACTTGATGAAACTGAATTTAATTTTTCGTGATACTGAAAAATATGTGAAATGAAATTTTAAAAGTAACATTATTGCAGCCATTTAAATAATTTAAAGCATGAAAATAATCTGAATTTTTAGAATGATTTAGATATCTTATATTGAAATAAAAAAGTAGTTAATCCAAAAGCAATTCAGAATTATTTGATTCATCTCTAATAGACATCATATAATATTCAAATTAATATACAAATGAAATCACATTAAAATACAGCACATTTTTAATAAGTAATGTTTTGATAATTGATCCACTGGTTCAGAATGATAAATATTGTTTCAAAAATTGAATCCATCTCTTATCTTGACCGGATTATTGAAAATCAATTTAAAATGTTATTTTCATTTGAAATCAATAATCTTTATTTTAATGATAAACTGGATGTAGCAATGTTATTAGAAACTAAATATAATTTTATAGATTTCAAAATCACTTTTGAAAACTGTACCTATAATGTATATTTTGCAGAAGCATAATAAAATATATGTAATAATTAATTTTTAAAAATACTGATTAGAATTTCTTATGCATTATTTTCTAAAAACTGTATCACAAATTTTTTGTTTTGCATATCTACATCCTTCTTCTTCTTCTTGGGTATAGCCGACCACCCCACCACCACTGAACGTAGCAGTATCGACAGGATGCATATCTATATCCATGCATATCTATTTTCAGAAGCTCCATATTACACAAAACCAAGCTTTATTTGATTTTACACATATTTTGTGATTTTATTTACGATCATATTTCTTTTTACTTATAAAAGCACTAAAAGATGAATGTGCTTTCATTTTAAATACTGTTTTCATTCCCATTTTAGATTTTCATTATTATTTTTAAAGAATAATATTTGAACTTTCTCATTAATAAAAAAGTTATTGTTATTTAAAATTTTATTTTAAATGAGAACATATGAAAAATTTATGATGATATCGTCTAATTTAATCAAATACTGGTTTCATCAATATAATCTTAGTTTTAAAAGTGTTAATGCAATAAATATATAATAGAATAAACGTAATTTGATTTTTAAATATTTGAAATGAGGAAAAAACTTTAAAATCAACTCTTTGTCATTGAAAAATTCTTCTATCGATTCAGTAACTATAATGGTTTGCATTTTTAATTAAATTTAGAAAAATATTTGAGAAGCAAATAAAAGTTTTAAATCGAATGCAGAACGCTAATTTATAAGAACAACGTACTTTGTAAGGACATTTTACATGTTTTTTTAATGAATCTTTCTTCTACCTGTTATTTGTTAATGACAATACAAAATACATTCTTTTAGCCATCTTTAAACATAAAAACATTTTTAAGGGTTCTTTATGAAACTATTCTATTTAAAATTACTTTCCATGAATTATTCTGTTCATAATTCGAAATAACTATATTAGAAACAAATTATACATACAAACAAACAATACATTCAAAATTCGTTAAATCAGAAAGTTATTTATTTTCATTTAGTTACAAATATTAGCCTTCGTAGAATTTGAGAGATGGTTTTACATGGTCGAATTTGAGAGATGAGCTGCAATTTAAGAAATTATGCAACGAGACAAATTCAAAGACCTGCAACTCGAATTCACCATACCTTTAGTGGTGGTGACCATGATGGTGATGATGACCGTGGTGGTGATCATGTCCATGATGGTGATGGTGGCCATGGTGATGATGATGCCCATGATCATGATGATGATGGTGACCATGATGGTGGTGATGTCCATGATGATGATCATGATGGTCGTGGTGATCATGGTGGTGATGGTCATGGTGGCCATGATGATGATGGTGCCTTGCCTCTACCTCCCCATCAGGTTTGCCCGAGGCATAATCGCAGATGACGATGAGAGAAACGATCAAACAAACGATGGTAAGAGAATGCATGATTTCAAGTGAGTTTCTAGGATGGAAATGATACTCAAATGGAGCTATGAATCGAATTCGATTGAAGTTTTCGATGTGATTGTGCATATCGGAGTGGACAAGTTTATATAGTAGATAAATAAGAAACTTTTGAAATCAGTGTGCATAAGTGCTAAGGCACCGACATTACGCAATTCCGATTAACAATGAATTCAAGACATTGAAGCCAAAAATGGAAGTAAAATTATGTTAGTTTTTTACGATACCTTTAGATAAAATAAAAAATGTATGAAATGCCCTTCGTTTTACTTTTTAACTAGAGTCAGTTTTCTGATGTTTAGGGAAAAAATTGTGATCTTCGAAGCGTAAACACAGTGCTGTTTTGTCATCTATTGTTCATGAAATGAAGAAATTTCAGATGTATCAGGCACTGAGCATTCCATGTTTCTTTCGAAATACGTTTTAGTGATATTATTTGATCAGTCTACCATCCATGCATGGATAAAATGTGCTAACATTTAAAATGAATCACAAATTCGTTTTAAAGGTTAACACATTGTCCCCCGTATTAGTTTTGAAAGAAACGCGCGACTTTGAGGGTTTTATGTCAACACTTTAACTAATGAATTCAAGCCACTCATTCAAATTATACGGAAATTATGTGACCCCATAGTTATACAACGATGGCGGCAACATGAAATTAATTTTATTAGAAATCTTTGGAAATGTGTAATTGGAATTTAGATCAATGGAATCTTTTATTTCAAAATTGGATGAACAATTGAAATGACTTCATTCAGTAATTAGAGATTTAGGCTACCCAAACGATAAATTAATTTAACTTTTCCCAATTATTTACAATCATAAAAAAATCGATTTGCAAATTTTGATGTGTTTCTATTTTTTCGTTTTTTCCCGATTACTAAAAAAACTATTTTTTAATTATATATAATTTGAAAGAAAGTTATGTGTGTACTTATTAATTTCAAGTTAAAAAAATGTTGACATGAAAGATTTTTTTTAAAAAAAATTCTATTTTATTTCGATAAAATTAAGTGTTTATAAGAATTTCGTGTAAAAATGTTTTGGGCTATCAAAAGTATTTCTGAAAAAAAATCTTAAAATAAATTGAAGAAACCCGCAAAATAATTTTAATTGCTCATAAGTGCCGGGATAATAGGTTTGTAATCTGTACAAATACATCATTTATATTCAGATTTAACTTTGACTTTAATATTAAAATTGAAACATAACTATCCAACTTCATAATTTCACTAAGAATGTTATTGATTTATTTGCTTAAACTATTATCTCTAAAATATTAAACTATTAATTAAACTATTCATATACAACTTAGATTTTATTATGAAAGTTTATTATTAGATTTTTATTAATTTATTATCAATCTTTTATTAATTAATTTACTTATAGATTATTATGAAAATTTATTATTAGATTTTTTGTAAACTATTCATGTACCACGTAGATTCTTTTTAAAACTATTAATTAAATTATTGAAGAAAGCCGCAAAATAATTTTAATTGCTCATAAGTGCCGTGCAAATAGGTTTGTAATCTGTACAAATATATCATTTATATTCAGATTTAACTTTGACTTGACTAAAACCAAAAATTTTAACAAAAAGTATAAAAAAGCCTTTAATATGGAATTTAAAAATATAAAAAACCTTTTATTTCTATAAAAAAAACATCCAACCACTGTTGTTGTTATTTCACCAGCTACAATTAAGATGGAGGATGGGTTCTTCCCCCCCCCCCCCCCCTTTTTTTTTCCTTACTTCACAATTAAAAAAAAACGGATCTTCTAGCATTGGTTTAGAAAATAGATACTCATCTTCTGCTTGAAATATAATAAATAATGAATTAATTAATTCCTATATCATTATTTTGGCTACAAACAAAAGCTTAGCCTTCTGTCTTAATAGGATTTTTGTTGTAAAATTGATTTTTAAGAATATTTATTATTCATTGATATTTATTTTCCAGAAAAATCATGCACGTTATCATATGAAAATAATGAAATTTTTTTTTGATGTTTCATAACTTTTATTAAAATCCTGAAAAGTCTCAATCACTCGTTTGCTAAAATCTTCTATCTATGAAATTGAATTTATAAATCTATGCTACAAAAATTCACTTTGCCTTGCATATGGAAACATGTTACCAATACTACGAGAATTTGCTATTTTTTAAAAGGTAATAAATTGACTCCGAAATACGAAACTCTCAATTTTAAGAGAAAATGATTGATAGCTTTTTACTACAGCTTCTTAACCCAGAAATAAGGTATTCCCCAAAAATATGCACATATTTTGCATAACTGTTGCATTCATCAATTAATAACGCATGTATCAAATTTATCTTCAAAAATTTTATCAGATAAGCAATCGTTTCATCAAACTAATGAAGTCATCTGTCAGTTTCAACCCTTTTAAACCCTCTAAGAATGTTTTGAGCATTCTGAATACACTCATTACTGATCTGATGAGAAGTGGGAAGTTCCTCCCGTTTAGGGTTGGACCTATTTTTAGGATTATAACTTCGAGGACAGTGGCGAATTTAGAAGTTTTGCGGCTCTCGACATTGCATATTATGAGACAGCTTTTTTTTGGTCAATCTAGCTTCACGTTTCTATATATTTTTAAACTTAATCACCGATTTTTCTTATTTATTTTAAGTACATTTTTATTTCAGTAATTTTGTTAAAATGTATACGATTTTATATATAATAAAATCTTGATTTATTAATTATTCATTTATAATAAATAATTTATTATTTTTTATTTATAAAAAATAATTTATTAATTTTTTATTTATAATAAAATTATGAATCAGTCAACTCAGTCATGAATCATAATGACTCATAACTAAGTAGTCACGAGTTTATACTCAATATTATTTAACTAGAGGCTAAATTTATTTACCCAGATTATATTTCAATATTTATAAATATCAGATTATTAATTCCTAAAATAAATTTGCATGATAGTACTATTCTTTTTAGTATATTTTATAATAAATAGAATTAATTTTTTTAAAATTTATGTGGGAAATCTGTTAATATTTTAAAATAAATTTAACTACAGCCCCCCCCCCCCCCCTCCAAGCCAAGCATCCTGGCCTAGACTGTCTGCAAAATAAGAAACCCCTCATTGCTTCGAGGATTTCTTTGAAGATATTTTAGACTCAATATAAAAAGTTGTATCTTTGCTTTATATTTGTGAATGTACAATAGAGAAATTTAATGATAATAAGATCCAATTTCATTTCATTTGATTAGTTTTACTATAATTTCAAAGAAAAAAGAATGGACAAGATCATTAATTGGCAAATCTTTTGCTGTGGTACTATTTTTAAAAACTATATTGAAATTCAGCAGTTCTAATAGTTCATATAACAGCATTGAGCAGACAAAAATATCAACTATGATCATTAAAGCATCATGATTTTTACTGTGGGTTTAAAGGATAATTATGCATGTAGAATCATCTCTGCAGATTGAAATCTATCAGAACCTTAATTGTGTTAAATATCACGTAGCTCCTGCTGATTCAATCATATTTTAACATATTATATTATAGGCGGGAATACTATCTGTGAACTGTGATATGCTTGATGCGATATGAATCATGCAAAAATCGCTCAAGGCACTTTAGAGAACTAATTATTGAAATATGATTGATCAAATTTGATTCATAGTTATTACTAGGGTAATAGCTGCGCACTAAGAAAAAATTTTCTAAAATTTTAAATTTTGCCTCACGCAGAATAATTGAATGTAAAAAAAAATAAATTGCGGAGTCATTAAATAACAAAAGACTCACCTAAAATTTTAATTAAAATTTAATTCATATTTTATCGTTTTTCCTCAATAACTTAGGGGTATATTATAGCATAAAAAATATTTTTACATCTGCTAAAAATAAAAAAATAAGCTTTTCAGTTATTCCTGTTTTATTGCCATAGATTCTTTTTTTTTCTCGATTTTTAAAATAATTTTTTAAATTATTAAAAATCGATTGGAATTTCAAATCGAATAGAAAATAATAATATTTTTTATAGAAAAAAATATTTTTTATAGTTTCAATTACTGGATTCATATTCAATTGCGGCTTTCTTCAGCATTTTCTTTAGTATAAGTTACCGCTGCTATATAATTAAAACCAAATTTTAAAAATAAAATAAAGATAAACGAATCAAGCATAAAAAAATTTCATGCTGTGACGTTTAGAACTAGTGGTAGTTTGAATTTCCTTTAAATTTTCCCAAAATGTTTTCTGAAAAAACAAATTAATGATTTGAAAGAAAAATTTAAAATGTCCATTAATCATTTTTTGAATTTTGACTTCTACTTATATGAGCTAGATCGACCCAAAATATCAAAATATTGTTGAATTTGAATCAAATGTAAATATTACAACCCTTATTGCGAAAATAAAGGTTAGGGTTATATTGCTAGACATACAAGTTATATCGCGGAAATAAGGACCTTTTGACTTAATCGAAAATTTTGCCAAGAATACATGGTAAAATGTTTCGCTTACATATAGAATAGTGTTTCAAGAAATTTAATCCTTTACTCTCGGAAAAGTAATCCGATTCATAATTATTTCTCTGATACAAGGGCTTGCTCTTCGCTCCGAAAAATAAATATACATAATTGTTTTAATTTGAATTTCTCTGAAAAATTATTCTACATCTTTTTACCATTCTGTAGGCGTTTTTAACTAACAAAACTGAAAAATAAATAAATAAAACTTCAAAATGATTCACCGTCTTGAATGGTGAGTGAAAGGCACCATCCGAGTGCAAAGGGATAATAGAAAAGAGAACTTACTTGAATTCGAAATTGTTTTTGACAAAAGTAGCTAAGACTACTATAATGCAGTTCATTCACGTAAAACGTTTTTTTGCCATGTGTCATATTTAAATACACCTTTATCCAGCGTTGTTTTACTTTGATGCGGTGACATAATGCTATATTAGTTGGTGAATACTATATTCTATATAGTTTCTATATTAAAACTGTTATTAAAGCAGGCGAACAGCTGGTGGCAGCTAGCATCATTAGTATTATCATATAATATAAATGATCCATAAAAAAGGCTGAATGATGATAAGCTATAATAATGATGATAAGATAATACTATCGCATCGAATTCATGAACCAAATCGTTTTCTCTTCGTTCATTTTTCGTAATTCCTCTAGAAATGTTGCTTCAAAGTTGTTTTCAGTTCACAGTAAGAAGTTATTAGCAAATACATTTTTAATCTGTTTTAATTCTAATAATTCCTCCTGTTTATCATGTATAATCGGATTGGATTTAAAGCTTCTGTCGGGTCACTTCACTTAGGAAAGATAAAAATGATACAATCAAAACTGGTGAATATGTTAATTAATTCATTTATTCAGTGTTTTTTTAATATGTAGATATTTTATCATTCAAATTTCCTTTTTAAAAAAAATACGTGATGTATTGTGAATGAAAAAATTTTTTTTTTCGGAAGTAGATTTAGAAAAAGATGGTAGATTTTATCTTGGGCTCGTTATACTCGTACCAATTTACCTAAAATTCTTATTTCAAATTATACACGAAGAAATCTAATAGCCGAAATGAAGCCTTGTGCTTAATCGGTCTTAAAATTCCTCAATATTATCGTCAAAGAGATTACTAATTTTCAATATTTGCATTCAAATTGAATGATTCTATCCTTTGTTTCAAAATCTTGTTCGTAAACACATATTTAGAATTTTTTTGAGCACTGTTATCTTATATATTGAAAAAAAATCTTTTAGGGCCTTTATCAACTGAAGTTTCTGTTGACCAATCTGATACTAGAAATTCGAAATATCTTACATTTTGCAATAATGTCAACTAATATTTCGGTCATTTTTATCAAAATTGGCATCTGAGCCGAGTTTTACGATGCGAAGGTATGCAAAATTTTGTTATCGTGAAGTGATTTTTCATAATTTAAGAAGTTATTTAGAAAAAATAATTATAGCTCCAGTCGTAATCATTACAATAGTAATATGAAAAAATTCCATGAATTTTCATGGGGGAGGGTCACTGTGAATATGGTGAAACATTGTACAATGTTGTTTTTTTATGAGATTATCCTTGAGAAATCATTGAGAAAAATGTAAAAGAAACAGAAAAGAATCTATAATATTTCCGACTCCTTTTATCGAAACTAATTGATATTTCGAAAAATATATGCAATCAATTTGATAAGTAATAAAAAGTTAAATGATGGCAATATTTCAGTTTGGAAGTTTTAGTAATTCAAGTTACTTAGTTTTTAATTTGAGAAATTCAAATTAAAAACTGCAATAATTTAATAAGTTGTTATTTGCAGTGCTCCACACTCCAAACTTCCGCAACTGCAGCAAGATTTCATTTATCCATGCAAATATGACTCAATATATTGTTCTGCAGAATTTTTTAATACGTTTTTTTATCATTGGGACAACATTTCAAATAAAATAAAAAATGATACTTTTTTATTCAACAATAAAAATGTAATAAAAATAGCTTTAAAAACATATTTTTATCAGGTACAATAAATAGTGTAATTTTCATATATACTATTAAATCTTCTATTTGTAATTCATTATAATAGATATTACGACCTCTCGATCTTTTTTTTGCGAAATTTATTTCACAGCAATCGAATAGAATAAAAATTTAATTAATCTATTGAGTGAAAATTAAGTTCTAAAATATTTAAATTGTATACTGTCATTGAGAATACATAAATATATAAAATTTCAAAACTCTAATAGAGCGACTTCCAGCATTTATTTTCTACTGCATCCTTAGATTATTATTATTTTTTTTTTAATCTTTGAGTGCTTCTCCGTCCCCCACCGAACCCATTTTCTCAACTATCATTTTGCATGGAGACATTTCCACTAACAAGGTTCAGGGTTTAAGAGTCATGTAATTCGCATTCATAAGATTTTCAGGATTAATTTTAAACCTTACATTTAATTTCATTTTCATTTTCTCGTACACTGAATATTGCAATCGGCAAAAAATTATACCTCGAGATTTTGAAGAATTTCCACGCTTCGGACTTCCATGAGCCCGAGAAACACAAATTTGAAATTATGTCTGTCTATCAAGTGATTTGTCTATACATACCTGAAAACGCTTTGAAACGCTTTGAAATACACGTCTATCGAATTTTCAACGGAATTTATTTAAAGAAGCTTGTTTGTCTTTGCGAGTGCAAATGAACACGATAATTTAAAAAGGCAAAGAGCTACATCAGTAAAATTTGGTATAATGTTTTATTAACTAACGTATGGATTCATAATAAATTTTGAATCATATTCGTCAAATGTTGATTCTCTATCGACCTGAAAATCTACATAAATGTCAAAGCGATGATTCTAAAATGCAACAATTTAGATGAATAAAATTTGATGTGTAACATATTTTGATTCCAATAAGTCAAAGAAAAAAATTCAAAATGCATATTGTATTTTTTTTTACTGCACTATAAAGCACAAAACGCTCATGTCCCGAACTTAAAATAAATATCTGAATACTCATAGTATTCACGGCCTTGCCCAGTCTTTTTTATGCGGGAGGGGTTCCTTTGTTAGCGAGTAAATGATAAGTTTTCAGGAAAATCTCCCCCACTAATTCATTACAGTATTACTTTCATGTCGTAACAAATGAAAGCAACATTGAAAATAATTCTCCTTTACTTTATGCTGCATTTACGATAGTCAGCGATTCAAATGGAAAACAGTTATTGAATTGATTGTCTTCCAGAGAGATCGATGTTATTTTAATCTCGTTTCTCTTTACTCGTGTAATTATCGAACAGAAAATTCAAAATAAACTATTGAATTGAAGGGATTTTCAATACTCTTCAATCTCTCATAAATTTTCTCAAAATATTAATGTTTCCTGCATAAATAATAAGAGGTTTCATAAACGAAATTAGAAAGAAATAAAGTGCCCGGATATTGTCTAAAATCCATGCTGTTATTCCTCTAAAAATTATTTAAAGCCTATTTTGCTCAATTCCATGTGTGTGTGTTTTGGCAGATATTTCAAGCTTCTTAACAGCTTGAATTTTTGACAGCATTTTGGAAAGTCTTTGATTTTTTGATATGTCAAAGAGAAACAAACGGGTTCTGCTTATGAAAATAACTAAAATGTGTATCGTAATGGATTTATTGAATGTGTAAATGTCGGAAATGGATTTATTGAAAAAAATCGGAAATTTCCTCAACTTTTAGAATTTTATAATTTAGAATTTAGAACTTTTAGAATTTAAATATAAAAAAAATTAAATTTGAAATTTGAAAGTTAAAAGCTTTAAAAAATTTCCTTTTAAAATTTAGAGAGGACAATATACACTAATAACTCCATCTTTTCTACATTCATCTCAGAGTGGCCGCATTAAATACCATCTTATAAGCTTCAAGAGATTTAGTACAAGAAAGTCATATTATTCAAACTCATGCAATATCACCAACTATTGAAGGATGGATGGTAGAGAACCATATCCTACCAACTATTGAAGGATGGATGGTAGAGAACCATATCCTACCAACTATTGAAAGATGGAGGGTAGAGAACCATATTCTACCTATGACTTATTCAATAAATATTTTTAAAAAATTTTCTGAACGTGTGGGAAATTATTTCACTACTTTTTCAACTACGTAAAATTTCCACTGTAAATCCATTTTATTAAAAAAAATTTATGTAAATACAAGACAGATTCATGGTAACTATTATTATGGCAAACATAGTCGCTACCCTTTCAACTTCCAACACAATTAAGAAATAAGTATAATAAAAAGTAAGAAATTAGTTATTAACTAGAAGGGGAAGACTAGATTAACTAGATGGTATTAATGAAATAAATTAATTACTGAATAATTATTTGTTAAGTTTATGTTACTCGTGGATAAATTTACAGTATTAATTTTTAAAAATATACAAAAAACACAAAGGGGAAAAAAAGAACGTTTGCAGTTTATTGGTTGCTCATTTGGCATTACAGAAACTTTATATTTCAGAGGGCACTGTTCTTCTGCATTACACAGTCGGTTACAGTTAAGGGCACCAGAACGATCAACAACTCCCCCTTTGATTTCGTATGGGAATTTTTGAATTAGATGCAGGCTGAGTAGTTGAATTCCCATTATTCCAAAACTACATTTTCATCAATATTTTCAGATTTACATTATCGAATATGAAACTTCTTAAGTTTTAGTTCGAAGTTTTAGAGCATAATATAGCTTTGAAATTTCAACAGTATTATATTCAAGACTAAAGGATTTTGAAAAAAATAATACCAATCTTATGCATCTAGCATTTAAAATAAATAAAATATATACCATTTTATATAAACGTAACAGATTTATATTCAATTTGATGTATAAAGAAGTAAATAAGCTTATTCTATTACAAACAGAGTCGGCGTTCTGGCATAGAGGTAGCGCGCCTTCCTCATAATCTGGAAGTCCTGGTTCAGGCATGGTTGTTCCTCATCTGTTCTATCTGTGAGATGTGTGAATGTGCCCCCCCCCCCTTGTAAAAAGGGGTTGTGCAAGCGAATGTGATGCGTGAGTAGCTAAGACGTACTTTTGGCCCTAGTTGTCGCTACTAAAACAAGAAACGCTCCCATGGCTTAAAATCGCTGACTTCGTCAGCGAGTTTGTCCATGACAAGTGCTATTAGAAACAACAACAACAATTATAAACAGAAAATGGTGGAAGATCTCTGCTAACAGTTTAGAAGAATCTGGAAAAGGAATAAAAATTTCAACGCATTTAAAGCTAAAATGTTCCGCCAATGTGGTACTGATATATCTTCCCGTATGTACTTATCCGAGAAAATAGAAAAAGTGTTCATTGTACTGAATGCCAGCAATTCTAGAAGATGATGCTTTGTCCAAGAATGCACTCCAGTGCAACCCAAGCGAAACAGCATAAAAGTGAACGCGGTCTTCGAATGTAAGCTAGATAAGCGGTCCTACAAGACTTAATCAAAGCAATTTTTATCCAGATTATATCGTAAGGATACCATAGCACACAATTCTTTTCATGAATGGAATCTTCTGCAACAAAGAAGCACCAGTCCGTGTCCGAGTGCTGCCACCGGGCGTGACTAAATTGTGTCAAAAACCTCTCTGGTGGCACGCGCTCAGAGACTGCCTTTCCGGTCCATTATCTGGTGGAGCCACTACCCTTCATTCGTTCGCTTCAAGGTTGCGTCAAGGGGTGTTGACTCACATTTTGGGTGTCTTCACAGGACCACTGAACACTACGAAAAAACAAAAATACAGAAAAAGAATAGGAAAAGGAACGCGTCGAAAAAAAAATTAGAAATGTGGATTTCGATTTAATATTCATTTCCCTTAGCAGAATTCGTAGATTTAAAAAAATCTTAACAGTTTATAAAAAAACAAAATGATAATAAATAATATTGAAAATAAGATGAAACATTTTTTTTTCTTCTTCATAAATGGAAACCGAAATTGGCAAATTTATTTATTATTGTTTTGTTTAAAACAATTTTGGAAATAATAATTAATTCCTGATTTAATAACTAGTTTCAAGACGGAGTATCAAAATAGAAAATGATTACAAATATATTTCTTCTTAACATATATTGAAATTATCTGCATAATGTTAAAATTTTGATAAGTAATATAACACGGTCATATCAGGCTTAACGAACACTTTCCAAAATGATTGAACATAATGAAAAACAGTGATTCTCTTTACGAGCGATGTTTCGCAGAATGAGTGATGAGGAATTCTCATAATGTCTCATGCAGAATTGACCTGCATCTTAAATATTAGTCTTTGTAGAGCACTGGTTTGAAGTGAATCCTTATTTCTGCCTGGAAGAAGCTTTAAATGTGTAGTATTGGCGAATATAACTCCAAGGAATCTGAGCAAAGCCTGGACCTTAATCGATAAGATTGTATCTCTGGTCAAAATTATGGAGCCAAGTGCTTACGGAACTTCGTTCTGTATCACAACAAAAAGTTGTGGATTATATTTAGTCAGGAGGGGAATAAATAATAGACACAGACAATTGTTTTCCGTTGAAATAACGAAGACGCTGAAAATATGGGAAAACTTTGCATCGTACGTTGAGAAGCATCATCATGATTAGGCAGTAGCTATGTGCGTTACAAATATTACTTAACGATAATGCTGTATCTCATTTTCACCAAGTTTTAAAGAGCAACCAAAGACAAATTTCAGTACACAATTTTTTTTCTAAAAAAAACATGCTTTATAAATAATAAAATAAAATTCATTGTTATATATATATATATATATATATATATATATATATATATATATATAT
>JAPMOR010019045.1:355511-449348 GCA_026543865.1 Argiope aurantia | reverse complement strand
ATGTTCTGAATAATGTCATAGAATTCAAAAAATTATTTTAAAAATTTAAAGTATTTTCTTCGTAAAATGAAAATGTACCAAAGGGTTGCATTATAAATATCCTAATGACGACTCAAATCACATTATATCAATTCTGCAATGAAAATCTCTTTTTAACAATATATATTTTTTACGAAGCAGTATATATATATATATATATATATATATATATATATTGTATCTTTAATGGTAGAACTAATCATGCAACAGTCGCCCTAGTATTTTCCCCAAGTTTGCAGTTTAAATGTAATTCTAGTACTATTATTACCATCTATCGGTCTTTCCTACACATTTTTATCAAAACATTTTAAAAAAGAATTTCCAAACACACATTTTTATCCTTTGGAAAAGCCATTTGAAACTTATAAATTGCCAATTCACGGAAGGGTTAAGTCATCAAATAAATTTGTAAAGGATCCAAACATTATGATTCATAAAATAGAAAAAAAAAATTAGCTATTTTTCTAGTATAATTGGTTAGCTCCTTATTTATTTCATTCACTTAGTTATTATAATATTTACAAAAACTAACCGTATATTTAAATGTAATTGTCTACAAACAGGAATGTCACACAGTCATGAAATACAAAAGTGTATGAGAGAGAGATGCAAAAATTATAAACAATAATCTTTAAATAAATGTATAATAGCTTGCGAAAATACACACATTTTTACAAGCTACTATTATAAAAATTATAAAATATATCATCGACTGTTGTTATTCAGATACAAACCTATTATCATCGGCCCATGCACCAATACTTCTCGTAAGTGGTATGGCTCGTCATCAGCATGCAGTCCAGATAACCATTCCTGTGCTCTTCAGAGCAGCGAGAATCCACTTACTTAACCTTCCAATTTTTCATCTTCATGTTTGAAGTACTCCCAGAGGAATTAAAATAGGTAAAGAAGGTGCTCGGGTAAACATCCCCAGTGAATTGCGCTGCGATCGACGATTAGCAGATCGGTCCATGGCAATGTTCAACGTCATGTTACACTGAATTATAGGTCTGAAAATTTCTTTGGGCTGTGAAGAATTCGATCATCTGCCATTAAGTCCAGAACGTGCAATAAGTGGTTACTAATGACTCCAGCGTTGGAGCATGTAACAAGCATTTACAAAATGGTGCATAAGTGAAAAATGACCATGTATAACTAATATATTGTTATATAATATAGAGTATTTAAAAGATATAAAATATTCTTGGAGAGAGTAAAAGAGTAAAATACTTATAAAATAGAGTAAAATACCTTTTGTAAATACTCTTGGAAAATTTAAAAAAATTTTAAATACTCTTCTGTGAGAAGAGTGTTTACAAATTTTTTTAAAGATCTCAAATAAATATTGAGGTTGGAAGTAAATTATATAGAGAAATGTATAATTATACTTAAATTTAAAAAATTAAACAGTGCTTGCTTTAAAAAAAATATTTATCTGTTAAATGGATCTTATTAGTAACTCAATATATAAATTATTTTAATTCGAAATTTTAAGTTGTGTAGTAAATAAATACTTTTGGGAAATAAATTGAGTCACGTAAATTGAGTCACGTCCTGTTGTCCTAATTAATACAAATACACTCTATAAAGATAATAACAATATTCTTGAATATTTTTATAGCTTTTACTTTGTATTGAGATTGTGTGTGTGTGTTTTACAAATGCATTAACGATGATAGTGATATTAATTGTTTACTATTAGTTAAATATAAAATTACAAGGGATTAGCAGCGAACATTCCTAAAAAGATCGTTCTTGCTAAACCAACGGGAAAGCGTTCTAGAATAAGACAAATTAAATTAATCGACAGTGTTGATAAAAGAAATTATTATAATTTAGCTAAGAACTAATCAAAATAATAATAATAATAATAAACCCTTACTGAGAAAATTGGAATCCATTCTGGATTGTTGAAACAATTGTGATAATATATTGTCATCAGAATACAGCACAAAATTTCGGAACTTTAACACATCAGAAAGAAAGCGAAAAAGCATACAAAATTCCGTGAATGCTGTGAATTCCGCACATGAAACAAATCAATTTAAATAAAATTGAGTAAAAATACTTTTAAAAAGTATAAAATTATCTTTTCATTAACGGTTTGTTATTGATTTCCACTTTCGTAATTTTAACATTTTTCCGGCAATAGCTTTGGAAACTTCTTTCTGGACTTTATTTCACCATATTAAAATTTAAAAGAAAATTGCCAATCCAATGATGCAAGATTGATTTCATTCTAATTTCCGCTCTGATATATATATATATATATATATATATATATATATATATATATATATATATATATAATTCATTCTTAATTATAATTACGACAACATGCATAAAAATATCTTTATAAATATTTTAATAATAATTTATTAAACATTTTAATATCTAATATACTAGCAACTATTCTACGATATTTTTGAATTACTGTATTTCTTTTTAAAAGATCTAAGGAATAGATATAATAATAACATTAAAAATGTGTTTTTCGAATTAGGAAATTTTAGAACACAGATATTCAACAAGATTTCGGGACTGAATGTCTTGGAAATTGTCTCTAGATTTATTTCGTGTATTAGAAAATAATCAAGGCAATTTTTAAAAACACACTTTTATGAATGCATTAAAAAATGAAGAATTTTAATTATTTTCTATTTATTTTGTCTTTAATTTTAATTCATTATTACAGATAATCTTTAACTCAAACTTGTAACGCTTTTCCTCACATTAATTTCTAAAAGATTTTTTTTGCATGGAATCAGAATTTAATTAAATTATTTAATTAACTGAAGTTTTAAAGAAATATTAAATTGTATTGTCTCCGAGATCAAACAAATATACTGTTTCATAACTTTGAAATATCAAGAAGCCAGTGAAAATGAATTACATAATTCTATTTTGCAAACATCCAAAAAATCGGATTAAAGGAAAATTGTATAAAGATACCTCTACTTTTAATTTTTGTCATGAAATTTCACATATAAATGACACATTGACAGTAAACTAGTCACTTCATGAATGGCAATAGCAATCCATGTGCATTTCATGTCGCCATCTATTGGCTTGTTCAAATATTATTAAGCTAATATTAATATTTATGTTTATTGATTGGAGGCGGGTTTTTCCCGGAAAGACATAAAAAAATAATCTTTTTTTAGTTTAAAATTAATATGAAAATGCAGACAAAGTAGAAGAATTTTGTTTACTTTAAAAAAAATTTCACAACTTTTCTATAGAGAAATATTGAAAATATTACAAGATGTTACAATAGCCGAATTTTCAATGAAAGTAATTCTTAATATTTTTTCATAATATGTCTATTAATTTCTTATATTATTTTAAAATATGGATATGGAACACTGATTCATTGTGAACCACGGTGAGATTTCATAAGATTCCCTCTGAAGCTGCTCTACATTGTAGAAAGAATTTCGTATTCATACCACCTTACCTATATTTCAGAAAAGAATCATAGTGGATACTGATTAGAAGAATGAAAATCTGTTGGAAATCAAGTGTCATATTACTCTGTAAAGGTATGCAGAGGGAGACGGCAATCATTTCAAATACTCACACTTTTGTCTTTGTAAAATTAATTCTAAGCAATTTTATGATGAATCAATAAAATTATTTATAACATTTAAATGGAATGATTATTGAAAAATAAAAACAAATATATATATAAAGAAAGCAAAAATAATCTAATTCGTCAATTTTTTATTGCATTTCTTTTTTAAAAATTCAAATTTAATTCATAATTAACAGAGTTTTTGTGTAATCAAGTTTCTTCACAAATGATTTTAGGAATTAAATTTTACATTTGCTTGTAAACTTTATGCAAAAATCTAATTTAACAACAATAGCATACGTAGTAAGAAATTATTTTTAGTTCTTGAACTTACTGCTGTAGAGAGCCATTCAGAGTTAAATTCTTGTGCAGAACATCTTTTTTAATTTTAAAGGTAAAAACAAATAATTGAAAATCTTAAAAAAAAAACTAAATTATTAAAAGAAAATTCTATTCAGATATCGATAACATTATTCACTAGCTGATATACCTCTCTTACTTGGAATATCAGTGATTGATATTTCGGAGTGGCCCTAAAAAATTTCCTCCAAATGGCTTATACGTTTTCCAATTGAAAGATATTGTTATTTAAAAGATATGTGTACGAATTCAATTATTTAAAATAATAGAGCTTTCATGGTTAAATAAGCAAATTTCGAAATTTTGAATGGCAACATCCACTTTTCCTGCACAAATTGATCAGAGAATTTAAAAACTATATTGAAACGATACAAATACGGCGAAAATAGGCACCATAAAATGAGATAAAAAAAAAAGAGCATTGTAAAAGACCAATGCCAACGTAAGAGTAGATATGGGGAAAAATTATTGGAATTACACATTTTCAACATGTCCACTTTCGCAGACAATTGCGCAATGCATGCGAGAGTTAGTAAAGAACATGACAAACGAAACATCGGAGGAGGGATAATTTCCCATTTTTTGACATCCTTCAATTTTGACAAGTTCTGGGAATTCGATGTGTACACCTTATATTTCAAATAACCTCAGAAATCCATCGGAATGGTCGAGGAATCGCTATGATCTTAAAATTAGTTACAGGAAATGATTCTATCACCAAAGTGCAATTGCACTTCAGTAATCGTTCACATTTGTCAAATACATGTGGCAACGTATGAAGGAGCACCATTTTGCATCCTTGTCATTAACGGCATTTCGCCACTGCCATTCTGGAATTACATAATTTTGCAACATTGTTATAAGCCAAGCACATGCGATGGAGCACGTTTTCATACCTGTGGAAATGATCTCTTCTAAAAAGTATGGACTGAGAATAAATTTGATTGTGATACCGCTCAATACAGTCATTTAAGTTTCGTAAAAAAGACGCTAAGATCACTTCGTGGGGATTTTCATCAGCTCAAAGAACGCAAATATGGGAGTTTACTTTCCCAGTTAAGAAAAAATATGTCTTACCCATCCATAATATTCGCTGTGGCCACCTGCTATCTTCATCATATCTGATGAGGATAAAATTCACTAAGTCCTCATGCTATTGCTGATCTCCAGATTGCAACATCTGTATGTATTGGAATCGATAAGGAAACATCCATAGAATAGCAAAGCGCAGGAGCTTGAAGGACTGTCATTTTGGATACAAATAAACTACAGATAATACTCCTTGCAGTATAATGGGCTTGCAACGATTGTATTATACACTTCCACAACAACTCAACAGGAATAGGTGATCCTCCTGATCGTGGCCTGTCACATGTGGATCCAGTTACTTCAAAATTCTTTACCAAATTACATGCAGTTTTCATGGAACATGGACCTTCTCAGAGCTTATAATTTCGCCGATAAATTCGCACTTTTAGACATTTTTCCCCTTTTAGATAAAATGCTTTTATCAATTCATCTCGTTGTTTCTGTGTAAGTGTTATCTTGTTGATAGATTCATACAACTGGTTGACGAAGCTATCTTCCAACACTGCTTATTAAAGATTTCCTACAAGATATGCTTTACGCATAGTGACCATGATAGATGTTTCTAATATTTATTTTTCAGAGGTGGAGGCAGAATTTTGCCTACTGAGATGGAGGGAAATAAGACAAATCCGACAAGAAAACAAGCGCAATTTCCCTAATTT
Source organism: Argiope aurantia (assembly GCA_026543865.1). Classification (NCBI taxonomy): domain Eukaryota; kingdom Metazoa; phylum Arthropoda; class Arachnida; order Araneae; family Araneidae; genus Argiope; species Argiope aurantia. The sequence continues at coordinate 443,624 of JAPMOR010019045.1, read as the reverse complement.
GGATTTAAAATAACACATAATAATTAATTTTACATTTAATTAAAGAAAATTAAGTAATATTTGGTATTTTTAAATTCAACTACTGACCTTTTCTGTGGAAAATCTCTGGATTTAATGCCATTGATCGCATTTTCTTAGTGGACCAACCAAAAAATAGTCTGCAAAATACGACATCTTTATAATTTGTCGTGTAGTACAATAGACAAGGTGACAGGTTATATCAAAAGTAGTGCAAATTAAAAGCAGAATGAACATTTGTATCAGATCTCTGAAAATATATGGACTTAACACCGTAGCCATCCATTGCATTGAGTTCTTAGTGAGCCCACCAAAAATTACCAGCAAAATGCGCTATTTTATTCATCTGTCACCTTGTCAGTTATATTGTCAAATATAGTCAAACCGCTTAAGCCTTATATGGATATTTCGATAGTTTGCAGTATATTAACTTTAATATGAGTTTTAAATTATCATATTATTTAATACCCAGATCTCCACACTTGACCTGAAGTGGAGAAAACTTTAGCCGGCGAAGCTCACAATCTCACAATGACGGAGAGTGGTAAACTGTTGCTTACAGTAGGGCAATGTCGCCTTGGTCCCCTTCTAGCATCACCTCTGCTTATTTCACCTCCTTTTCTTTGCCATTGGTCCTTTACAATGCTCTTCGAAAATACTTTACGACGCCAGCTTCCATTATACGTGAGTCGTTCCAACGTCAGTTTTAGTTTGTAAATATCTTGATTAATTTGCGCATAAAGAAAATTGGGTATTAACATTAAAACATGTCGAAAAAATTTTCACTTTAACTGTAACCTTGAAGGCTCAATTATCACAATCTCGAATGCATATCTCCAATTAATAATATCTGAAATTTCTTTTCAATTGGTTGAAATCCGGAAAGTCTTTTTTTTTAATGACCATCCTATACTTTGATGTCTAACACTGGTGTATGGCTGCTTTTTTTGGTATCTACCGAATATTAAAATTAAAATTTAACTACTGAATGCAAAGTTAAAAAAACTCTGAATGCTAATTTTTTTATTACCATTAATAATTTTTTTAAAAGGTGCAGAATTAAAGTAAGCTTTGACGTGGATACAAATGCATGAAATGATTTGAAGTTTCAATAGCATTAGGAATAACAAAATTAATCTTTTCTAAACATGGGTTTTGATTAAAAAAATAATTGATTAACTATCTAATAATCTTTCATATTATTAGTAAATGAAATTTGAAAAAAAGCTATTCTCTAATAAGTATTTTTTTTTTAGCTTATGAATTTTTTGCTGTTATTTAGATAAACAACTTTCTGATTTAGTATAGGCGTATGACTCTGCGTTTTAAAGTGCAGATTGTAAACGCTCGATACTTAAAATAAACATTTCTTATTTAGGATATTACGACCAACGATTGAAAGTGTTTTAAAGAACTTAAAATCAAACACAAACTACGTCAACTCCAAGTAACGGCGAGCATCTCACTCGTTTATTTACTTTTTACAAACATCATCCTCGTTGCCCGATGCAACAGCAGAAATAAAATAATATATAAAATATTTTTGATGCAATTACTTCAAAAACAAACATGAACAATTAAACAAATACAGAACATTAACAATTATGTATAATATTTAGTTATGTGTGAACCACAATGACTTGCGATGACAAGTTGCGTTACTCACAACCTGTTCCTACATCACTCCCTTGCCAGTAACGAAGTTACGCTAATTAGAAGAAAAAAATTTAAATGTAATATGAACATAATGCACTAGAACAATATTTTAGACATTGTCTGTAAAACGCACAGGTCGTTTTATTTTTCTTCCACAACGTGTTTGTGTGGTTAAAGCAGGCAGTTTGTGGTCCTTTTTTGGATCACTTAATGCATTCTTATGTTGCATCCTTTCAGTTGAGCCACTTCTTTTGGGTTCACAAGATGCAGGACTGTTAACACTTAATGGCAATGGAGCATCAGAAATGTCAAAATGTGTTAACTTATAGGCTGGTTTAATTCGATCAATAGAAATATTTACATGTTCACCTTTGATTAACAACGTGAAAATTTTTTGCGTTCGTTGTAATACTAAAAAGGGTCCCTCATATGGTGGTTCTAAGGGTTTTTTAACACGATCGATCCTAAGAAATACGTGAGTAGTTGTATTTAAATCTTGTGGAACAAAAATGTGTTGTTTACATTTTTGTTTGGGTATTCTTAGTTTTATTAACTGCATCTGTTTTCGCAGATTATCAACAAAAGAATCTGTAATGGACACAGTTTTCGAATCTTCAAAAAACTCACCAGGTAATTTGATAGACTTACCAAATACCATTTCGGCTATTGTAAAACTACTGTCGTCTCGAAGAGAAGCTCGTAAACCCATGAGAACAGTAGGCAATGACTCAGTCCATCGAATACAGTTGTGGCATCTAATGGCTGCTTTTAGCGTGCGATGTAGACGTTCCATCTTTCCATTACTTTGGGGATGATAAGACGTCGTATGCCGTAATTTTACACCACAAATGATTGCTAATTTTCTGAATAATTCTGAAGTAAACTGAGTTCCTCGATCCGTAACCACGAGAGAAGGTACTCCAAATCGTGTTATCCAGCATTCGTAAAAAGCTTGTGCAACTTCAGCAGTGACCTGCCGTAAAGGAACCACTTCCATCCAAGATGTGTGTCTATCGATGCATGTCAAACAATAGATGTATCCATCCGATGGAGAATACGGCCCAAACAAATCAATATGAAATACACTAAAACGATCATCTTGCGGTCTCAAGGTTCCAAATTCGGATTTTGTATGCCGCGAAATTTTATTTTTTTTGGCAATGTAGACATGCTCGTGTCCAGTTACGAACTTCCTGTTTTAGTGAAGACCAAATGAATCGTGATGACATTTCTTTAACTGTTGCACGAATTCCGGGGTGAGATAAACAATGGATTTGTTGAAACATCCGCATACGGAAAGGCTTTGGAATAAAAGGTCTAACCTTTGATGTAGATGTGTCGCACCATAAAGATTTTCCGGATGGGAGCTGACACTGCCTAAATTTTAAGGATTTATTGTAAAGTCGCAGTTGTTTCAGTTCGTCATCATCAATTTGGACGTCAGCAATTTGATCATAGTCTATAGTTGGCAGGTTAACATTAGCAATTCTCGATAATGTATCTGCGACAATATTTTCCTGACCATTTACATAACATATATTTGTGGTAAATTGAGAAATATACTGTAAATGTCTCAAATGTCTTGGTGACGCCTTGTCGTTCTTTTGCTTAAAAGCAAAAACTAAAGGTTTGTGATCAGTGAAGATCTGGAAATCTCTACCTTCCAAATAATGCTTAAAATGTTTTACGGACAAATAAATAGCCAAAAGTTCACGATCGTACGTCGAATAATTAGTTTGGGCCTCGTTTAGCTTTTTTGAAAAAAAATGCGATAGGTTTCAACCCATCAGGTTCGTGTTGTTGCAAAACTGCTCCTATAGCCAAATCCGATGCGTCTGTGTGAAGAGACAGAGGGTAATCGGAATTTGGATATGTCAATATTGCAACTTCTGCTATATCCATTTTGCATTTTTCAAATAGTTTTACAGTCGCCTCATTCCAAGGGACTTTTCTCTGATCTTTCTTTTTGGCACCTTTTAAAAATTCATGAAGAGGGGCTTGAGTTGCCGCAGCATTTTTTATGTACGGACGATAAGTTTAGCATACCCAAAAATGTACGCAATTTTTGAAGGGTATTTGGCAATGGATACTCTAATATGGCCTTTACTTTTTCAGGTAGAGGCCTTGATCCTTTAGCCGAAATTTTATAGCCCAAAAATTCTAGTGAATCAACTTCGAAAACTGATTTGCTGATATTTATGCGAAGCCCGTAATCATTTAAGCGTTGAAAAACTATTTTGAGATGTGAACGATGTTCTTCTGCACTAGAAGGGGCAATCAATACATCATCTAAATAAGGAAACACAAAGTCTAAATTTCGAAATAATTCGTGAATAAATCTTTGGAATGTTGCCGGAGTATTTCTTAAACCAAAACTCATTCTGTTAAATTCGTAAAGTCCAAATAGAGTAATAATAGCTGTTTTTTTCTTGTCCTCCTCTTCAACAGGAATATGAAAATAGGCCTTAAAAAGGTCAATTTTAGAAAATGTGACTTTGTTTGGCAAAATGTGCTGAAAATCTTCGAGTCTAGGAATTGGATATCTGTCTGGGAGTGTTTGGTCATTCAACCTTCTATAGTCTCCGCATGGTCTGAAAGATCCATCTTTCTTCGAGACCATATGCAGTGGACTGGCCCACTCTGATTTAGATGGACGAATAATATTATTGCCCAGCATAAACTTAAATTCCTGTTTAGCAGTTTCTAATTTCTTTGGATCTAATCGCCTTGCTTTAGAATACACTGGTGGTCCCCTAGTTTCGATGTGGTGTTTAACAGTATGCTTTACATCAGAAATAAAAAAATTAGGTTTTGTAATAGATGGGTACAAATACATTAAATCTGAATATTTACAGGCACTGTGCATTGTACTTACACTGATATTTAAGGCAGGTGCAACTTTACCTTGAGTAGAGAGGTTAGTTATTCCATCAATTAATGTTTTATTCCTAACGTCAACTAACAAATGGAAACGATTTAGAAAATCTGCTCCTAAAATTGGCTTTTTTATATTTGCTATGACAAAAGGCCATTGAAATTCTCGACGTAATCCCAAATCAAGGGTCAATACTTTCGTTCCATATGTTTCAATTTCAGTTCCATTTGCAGCATATAATTTATAGTCGCTAGTCGAAATTTGTTTTGTCGTATTGGGAATAATGCTGACATCAGCTCCACTATCAACAAGAAAACGCAAACCCGTTGTTTTGTCAAAGACAAATAGACGGTATTTACGGCAATCCTGAGTTACTTCCGCAGCAGAACTCGCCGTTAAGTCTGCTGCTGATGCGAGTTTTCCGAATCGGCATTTTTCCCATTCACAAGGTTGTTTACATTTATCTGGATAACATTTTGCTCCAAATTTATAGTGAATAAAACAGTACTTACCAGCAGGATTAAATCGTTTACGAGACGCGCTGCGTCTCCGATTGTTTTGAGTAGCACATCTGCTCCTTGAACGACCGCGTTCAAGTTGTAAGCGGTTGATTTTACGCTCCAAAGAAGCAATCTGCGAACGTAAACTATTAATTTCACTATCCTGCTGTATATCACCTCTAGATGTAGCATATAATTCGCGATTCGGATGCATTTCTACAATACGGTCAGCCATTTCGGCAAGTTTCTGGATATCTTCATTGCTGACGATTAGTATATTTCGGATGGAATCCGGCATTTTTTGAAGAAATAGAGTTTTCAACACATTATCCGAAATTCCATCTGTCGCCAAACTACGCATTTTTTGAAGTAGTTAAGTTGGCCGTAAATCGCCTAACTCCATTTCTGACACGAGACGCTGAATACGTCTATTTTCACTTTCTTTAAAAGTGTTCAGCAATCTCTCCTTCGCAGCGGTATATTTATTTTCATTAGCATCAGTGACTATATCCCATAAATTTTCAACATATCTTGGTTCCATCTGCGCAATTAAATAATGAAATTTTGTTTCCTCTGATTTAATACCACTAATGGAAAATTGCGCCTCCACTTGGTAAAACCAAATTTCTGGCTTTTCTGCCCAAAATGGAGGAATTTTTACACTAACCTTGGCTACTTCACCATTAGATGCAGTATCCGTTGCACTTAGTTTCGGTTCGTATTTTTCGCCGGTCGCCATTGCAGTTCTGTTTCCGGGTCACCACTTTATCAGCGTATGACTCTGCGTTTTAAAGTGCAGATTGTAAACGCTCGATACTTAAAATAAACATTTCTTATTTAGGATATTACGACCAACGATTGAAAGTGTTTTAAAGAACTTAAAATCAAACACAAACCTACGTCAACTCCAAGTAACGGCGAGCATCTCACTCGTTTATTTACTTTTTTACAAAACATCATCCTCGTTGCCAGATGCAACAGCAGAAATAAAGTTTCATTTAACACAAAATAATATATAAAATATTTTTGATGCAATTACTTCAAAAACATACATGAACAATTAAACAAATACAGAACATTAACAATTATTTATAATATTTAGTTATGTGTGAACCACTTGCGATAATGAGTTGCGTTACTTACAACCTGTTCCTACAGCATTATCAATCAATAGGAATAACAAAATTAATCTTTTCTAAACATGGGTTTTGATTAAAAAAATAATTGATTAATTATCTAATAATCTTTCATATTATTAGTAAATGAAATTTGAAAAAAATCTATTCTCTAATAAGTATTTTTTCAGCTTATGAATTTTTTGCTGTTATTTAGATAAACAGCTTTCTGATTTAGTATAGATTGATATGGATGTTCTAATGGAAATAAATTAATCAATTTAAAGGAATGAAAAGAAGAATATTTTAAAGAATATGCATTTAGAAAGTCTTAAACAATTCATTTGAAAAAAAAAAAAATACAGGACCATAGTTGTTGTTTGTTTCAAGTCCGAAATAATCATTTTACGAAAAACAGCATAGAAACCGTTGTGAATATCATTTATGCTCACGTTGTGCTGCCATCTAGTGGTATTAAATTTACTGTTTCATATATCTTTCTACAAGATATTTACAAATATTGCTTAAAATAGGATATTAATATAATTGAATGAAAATAAACATATATTTAGATTCTAACATATTTAAATTCATAAAATAAAATTTTACTTTTTTATTTAATTGTAAAAAATTCGCCCTTTAATTATTAAAATTATGCCTGTTATTATCCGAATTATTAAAATTATGTCTGTGTATCTGTGCACATTATTATTCAAAAATACTTTGAACTAGACGGATAAATTGTGAAATATGATCGTTACACTGAAATTGTATATTTTTTATTAAATTTTGGACCGAATTTCATTCAGTGAAATTTTATCTATTAGGCTGCCTGAATATTAGTAACCAAAAGCCAAATAATAATAAAACGTTAAGAGTTAAATAGACAAAATTTGGTACCCAAGTTTGCATCTAAAATGTAGATCCAAATAAAAACCTAGTCTGTCTAATAGTTGACCATCTGTCGGTCTGCACTTTTGCATGCAGATAAACGCGATAATTCAAAAATTCAATAGTTAAGTTAAATTAAATTTGGTCTCAATTTTCGCATCTAAAGATTTGATTTTTTTATATAATTTTTAACCAGATCTTTCAAAATATTGTCCGTTTATCGATCTGTATTTTCTCTTACATGTAAATGAGATAATTCAAAAGTAACATGGCTTAAATAAAGAAATGGAATTTGATATGTGATCTTGTCATTATAGTTGTAGGTGAATGTAAAATTTTGGTTTCAATTGGCTGGAAAAAAGGTGTCCAAAATACATTTTCGATATTCTGGTACTGGTGTACCCTCCCCCTTCCAAAAATAGCCAAAAATCGCATGCTAGATTAACGCCAAAGATTGATCTTTTGTAACTATCATCTGAGCACTCGTGGTATTCACGATCTTGTTCAAGCTAACCAATTTTATGTTGGGGCGGAGCTCACAATTTTCTTAGAGAGAGAATTTCGGAAAGACCCCTCCTGATTACTTTATTTTCAGTTTTTGTAAGCTAAGAAAAATCTGAAGGGGTGACGTTTGTTAGGAGCTAGGATAGAACGTGGGACCTAGTGGTTAGCAGCCCAGTGACATGACCACGATACAAAAGCAATTGCTCGGGTAACGTAGTTAGTTGTCAATTGGCTTACAAGCTATTCATCACAAAGGTTTACTCAGATCTAGGAAGGCGTGTCTACATAAATTATGCCTGGTCATGGAAAAAGCTCCGTTTTTTTTTCTTATTATTATTTTTACATTCTCATGTACAAAGAATAGAGAAAATATTGTAATAATCATCAAAAAATTCGATTTTAATGAATCTCCAGTGTTTAAGATCTTCCCGAATTCAAAAAACATATTTTTGGCATTAAGTCTAGCTGTGAATATGATAATTCTAATATGCTTAGAGCCAGACGGATGAAATTTTTTATACGGATTTAAGAACAAATTTCAGATTTGTATTGAATTTTGAATGATGCTCATTTAGAGGAAGCTCGGCTGGTCGCGTACAAGTGAACTCAATAACTACAAAACTTAAAAAGATAAATAAATAAAATTAAATATACAGAAATCGCATCTAAACTATAGATGCTTATAAAATCACGAACCAAAACCTTAAAACGATTGACCGTCTGTCGTCCTGTACTTTTGCATGCATATAAATGCAATAATTCATACATGAAATGAAACATCAATGTAATTCATTTTATGATCATGTGCCAGCGAGTGCAGCTCCGTGTCAAATTTTGGTTAGAATTAGTCAGAAAGCAGGGGTCCAAAATACATACTTCCATGATATATTCAATAAAATTGCTAGATTCATGTCAAAGGTTTATATTTCGTAATTATTGTTTGCAAATATCATTCAAGTCATTCACTATTTTGCCCAAGGTTCACAACTTTATGCACGGGGCGAGAATGGAGGCATAAAATCTTTATTGAAGTTTATAGGAGAAGCTATATTCTACATATTTTCCAGTAAAATACTATGAAAAGTAGAGCTTCTATTGAAATTGTACAAGCTTAAATAACAATATATAAAACATTTTGAACTAATCATGCATATTAAAAACTAGGCTCCTTCGCCGACCCATTGGATCTTCCCTTAAATTATATTAATTTTATAATGCCAATCATTTTTAATATTATTCTTGAACTCATTTAATTTTTGGCATGCTAAAATCATTAATTACTGCCAATAATCAGGCAATAAATTAGAAAAGACGGCAAAAATGCTTAAAAAGTGTGTTACAATTTGAACTATAATTTAATACATAAAATTTAAAAGAAGAAAATGGTTTCAGTTTTGCAAGGAATGCTTTTACGTTATTGTTAATTGTTATAAAAAGACTATGAACTGAAAAACATGAATTTTATCGAATCAATCTTTTTCAAATTAAATTATTGTGGGTGCAAATTAAAAAGTATATCTATCACGAAATAAAAATGGAAGTGAAAACCATAAGTCGGTGTAAATGTCCAAAGAAATGATTTATTTATTTAATTTTAAATTTAACATAAGGAACACAGACAGTTGAATATTTTGATAATTTGGTAATAAAATAATTTTTTGAATTTTAAGGCGGCGTAAAAGCCATTTTTATGGGATAATAGTTTTAGAATAAATAGTCCTTTTTTAAGTATTTGTTTCACTGACGAAGGAAAAACCTATTTTCGAATTCGATAAATCCTTCTGTTTGGCGTCGATTTCTTGCTTTCTTTTACATTTTGTCTTAACTGACTGGCTGAAATTTTGGGAGAACAGCAAGCCCTTTCCTGAGCATTTCTAATAACATTTCACAGCTCCAGTAATTAACAAAGCGTTAAATTAAATGCAGCTGTAAAACTATTTTTTTTAAGGAGCTTGAAACATTCATATAGTGATTTGTTTAGATTTTACCATTTTCATTCAATAATAAAAGCGATTTCTGTGCCATGTATATTAGCGTTATATATTTTAGGATTCGTATAACATCTAGGCTATTTATAGATATTTTGGGATCAAGCTTTGGAACATTTTTCACAAATCCTTTAATTCTGAATTTGAAAACACAATATCCGGACCTCCAGAATTGCACAAGATTTAATTCAGAGTATGTGGACAACATGGTTTCCACAACTAAGCAAATGATTACAGCGAATGAGCAACGTCTAACAAACGTCAACTTTTATATTAGAATTATTAATTTCAAAAGCTGGAACATGCCTACAAGGGGTGTTCAAATGAAACGACACTGTGAGCATAAATGAAGACTTTATTCAAAGTAACCATAAGCCTGAGCACAACGATCCCATTGATTAACGAGCCGAAGCAATCCTATTCCCAGACTTTCTGTGGCCGTGACGAGACCCAATCTACACAGAGTCCTTGAGTTCGCTGTCCAAGGTTTACTACTTGTTGAAATCCTCGAGCACAGAAGAACCATTAATTCCGATGTGTACTGTGAAACATTCCGAAGACTACGCAGGTCCATCAAGAAAGAAAGACCGGGACTACTCACGGAGGGTGTAATTCTGCCCCATGATAACGCGCGTTCACATGCCTCCAGGGTCACACACGCGGAACTGGCCTAGTTCAAGTGGGAGCAACTCGACCATCCGCCCTACAGCGCGGACATGTCACCCTGCGATTTTCATGTGTTTGGTCCCCTGAAAAAACATCTGAAAGGGAAGCGCTTCAACTCGGACGGCGAACTCAAGGACGCTGTAAAGGACTGGGTCTCGTCACGGCCATAGGATACCTGGGAACAAGGAATCCTTCGGCTCGTTAATCAATGGGATCGTTGTGCTCAGACCTATAGTGTATATTTCCAATCACACTGTATACACTTCCAGTCAGATAGAAATTTGTTGTCGATTTTTCATTCCCTTCCTCATGTATTAGTGTTCTGAAATTTTGCGCAGTTTCCAGTTGTTAATGGGAATAGAATATTTAAAGTATTTTAGAGATTTTAATTATCACTTAACATAATAATTTAGCTAAAACTAATCTCATAGAATAGAAACCATTTGGAAATTAATTTAAGAAATAATTATTTTTAGATTCTATAATATGTCAACTATGATTTGTGAAATTTATTTAAAAAAATAAAAATAATAAATAATAAATATTATTTTATTAGGGTAGCAAAAAGTGAAAAATAATATTTTTTAAATCAAAAATCGTTACAACTCTACGTTTCACCATACCAATTCAAGAACTTTAAAACTTCGCTTGTCACTATTTATTCTTAATTATTAGTGTAGAGGGAGGGAGGGGGGATAATGTAGCGGCTGAATCATAGCAAACGCAATATATAACTTTTTTGCAATTATTATTTTATTTAATTATATTTTTTCATGTTATTTTTGTTGGCAACATTTTGTTTGAAAAATTTATGGAGCTTTGTTTTTCACTTTAGCTTTGATGATCTCTCGTTGTGCAAAAATTTTACATAGTTTTGAGGTTTCGAAACAGCTTGAAAATACAAATGATAAATAACTTATAATAATCTCCTCCATTCAGAAAAAAAATTGGTATTTCTTAAAAGTTCAATTTCTCATACAAATGGATGGTAGCTTAACTAGTTGATAGATTAACTAGAGGCTACCACACTTCCTAAGCCTTGAAATAATTTTCACCGGAAAATACATGCATGCAAAGAAAAAAAATCATAGAAGCAAATACTATGGAATAGAAAGAGGACATATACTTACCACACATCTTAAAAGATCACGCCGAATCATCTCGCTTTGGTTCACTTTAACGTAACATTATGTTCTGTTACCGCAATTTCTATCAATTATCAGAATTTTTGCTACTAATGAAAACTTTATAACTTTATAAATAACCTCAACCTGTTCTACAAGCAACAAGGTTGAAAATGTAGAACATATTCCTTTTTTGCTATAAAAGTTCTTGTGTTTTCAAGAACAACTTCAAAATTAACAAAAAAGAAATGAACATTAAATAGATTTCGTCGAATACGTCGCAGGATTAATTCACATGTGCCATTTCGTCTCTCGTTCAGAGACCCGTCTCGTCTCACACGTCCTGACTTTCGTTCAGACCCATTTCGTCAGCCCTCCGTCTAACAAGCATCAACACCTGTTGGCCAGCAGATGGCGCTCGTCATCAGGCGTTCGTCACTACATATATATATATATATATATATAAAGAACAATTATCTGCATTTAATCATATATCTGCAACCAATTTGAACCCATAAAAGTACTTGCTTGATAATGTCTCTGTGTCTTTTGAACGCTTTTGGTTTCTGCTGTGAATCAAGTTTTTCAATTTCATCGTTTCCTACAACCAGGACTAATCCAGATTTATAAGGAACTTTTCATTTCCACTTCTTATTATACTTATATTATTCTGTATTTTAACTATAAATACAATAACAAAGTGGCCAAACGGCATGCATAAATCTTAAAACAAATATTTCGTTTCCTAAAATAAATTTGATTTGAAATATAGATTTTCTTTTCTTTTTTCTTTCTTTTTTTGTGACACTAGATGCTTTGGCAACCAGCTGTTACTGATTTTTTGAAGTTCAATTAAATCTCTTATGCATAATTTAATGTTCATGATTCCCTGAAAAAATATTTTTAAACATCTAATTATAATAAATATTGAATCCATGTTAATTTAATAACTTTATAACTACCCAGCTCATTGTGCACATGAACCATCTTAATAAAGTCAAGTCCTATGACATTATAGTGCTATTAAGGACTTAAATGTCTAGTCCATGTCTTCTAAGTTTTCCGAAACTGTAACTTTATTTTTTCTCATGTAAATTACAACAGAAATTAAAAAGAATTCTTCTTTCTTAGCTTACAACGAAAAGAAGAAACGAAGAAGAAAGTCACGCCATTAAATATTTGACGGAACAATGAAAAGGTTTGAATCCCAGGACAACAATGTAATTTTTATTAAAAATTGTGCAAAAATATATTTTTTAAAATAATTGCCAGAATCTAAGAAGATTTTCCAAGATTATTAAATAAGTATCATTAAAAAGATATTTTTGAAATTTTTATACGGTGTAAAATTTATTTTTGCTCAATAATATTTTCGGAAGTTAATGCGTAATAATTTTTAAATCTTTTTAAAATTAAAAAAAATTATCTTCCCCATAATGCCAATTTTTTAAAAATATAAATAAAATTTTTATTTGAAATGAATTTTTAAATATATTTTCAAACAATTTTTTCATAAAAAATAATAAAAAAATGTAATTGTAAGAACATGTTACGCGTGCATGGGAAAGTTTAGCTTTTATCAATATGTTGCTATCATGTTAACGAAAGCTCAATTTAAAAGATTACGCTAACTCTTACTGCAAACTAAACCTAGAAAGCCCGATTTTTAGCACGTGTTTGCAAAAAATGAGATGTACATGAAATGCAATAGCTTCTGGAAAGATAAGTGTAAGAAATAAGTTTCTGTGAACTTTTAAGATATTGTATTACTAATTGGAGAAGGAGAAGGAAGAAGGCACATGGAGAAGGATCACCTCCTTACAATTTCGATCTTCAATTACAAAACCTCTATCGAAAACGTGGAGCTCAGTCCGCCGGTTAAGCTTGATACCTCCCCGACGACTAGCGATCCCTTTCTGTGATGTCACTGGAATGACACCGTGTCCCGATCTCTTTCTAAATCAACTGGCGTTGAGAATCACTTGCGGCATTGGAACGACTCTCATCAGTAAAGAGGACACGACTCCATTGATGGAATGCCCAGTTTTTGTGCTCCTTACACTATTCTAAACGGTGCCACTGATGGTCAACTTTCAAAAGGTTGCAGCGTTCAAGACGCTGGGAGAGTAGGCCACCTTTGTCAAGGCGTCTGGCCACAGTAAACCGCGATAGTTGTCACCCTGTTGCTGTACACAGTTGCTAAACAGTGGCGCTTGCTGACTGGCATCGGGCTCTTTTCGCCTGCAGGACGATATATCGGACATCCACTGCAGTTTTTTTCCTAGGGTGGATATCGCCAACCTTTTAATAACTGTATCTATGATTTGGAAGACTTTCCAAGCGCGCGAAACGACACTTTTGTAGATTCCGAACTCTTCAGCTACATTAGTCAAACTGCGTCCCTCCTCCAGCTTTCCGATCATTCTTCCACGTGTGAAGCATTCCCGCTGATTTTCATTGCTGAAAAATAGATTTACTCATAAAAATTAATAATTAGCACATGATTATTAATTTCAAATTAAATGAAAATAAGAATGTAATTTTTTAAAAAACGAGTAAAAATGTGCAATATTTAAAAATGAATTCCAGAAAATATTTCTTTTTCTTTTTCGTTTGCTAATGAACGATTTTTTTAAATTTCTTATTTTAATAAAGATCGGTTGTCCTTGAGCTTTTTAAAATACGTCCTTATCTCAGAGTAAAAATTCCAAATCTTCAAATCAATTCAATCTTTCAAAACTTCTTCTCTGTAATCTTTATTTGACAATTCTTTATTACAGCATAAAATTTTCATTTCAAATCATTTCTTAGAATATTTCGTTTCTTTTTCTTGCCTGAACCTACGTTTTTCTTGACATTTCAGTATACCATTGATTGCTGAGAAATAGAAATAAAGTGAGTTATTTTCTTTTTTAAAGGAATTGATGGGGGAATGTCACCAGCAGGTGATATCCTTTTAAATTCGTTCTTTTCTTATCCTATTATCTGCCGCTTTCTTTAGAAACCTTTCAATGATCCAGCAAAGCAACTAGGTTCCCGTTCCTTCGGCTAGCAAAGCCATAGGGTAGTGTGTTTTTTCAGTTAAAAATTCTATTCGGTGCCTATTTGAAATTCTGCAGGTTTCGCGAGCTCTGTTAACTTTTTTTTTTTACAGAGACAAGCGCAGTCAGTTGAAGACATTTTGACTTTCAGAATTCAAAAGAGTGAGATACATCGCTGCAATGAAATGTTCAAAAAAACAGATTGAAAGATTATTCAATCCCAAATATAGTTTAAGACTGGTTAACTTGACAGTACGGGAAAGATTATACCTCCCACTTGACAATGAATGACACATTCGTGCTTCAGCGTTCCCTAAGGTTACTCCCTGCTACACTTTGCCAATTACATAATAGATATTTAAAAAATAGAGTGCTTCAAATAATTTGTAGGGACATTTTTATCAAATCATTGTTTTAAAATGGAAAGAGAAAGCTGCTATAAAGATCCAATATTTTATTCATATATTTGTTTTCATATATTAGGTATATACTTAATATATGAATAAAATATTGGATTTTAGCTATGCATTATTCATTAAAGAAAAGTAATGATTGAAATTAAAATACGACCTTTTAAAATTGCATGCAACTGGAAATTTTATGCAAATAAAATTATTTTAATTGATTTCCTCAATCATTCTTCCAAATGCTATCTTGAAATAAAAGATACGCGAAATGCTTCAATAATTCAGTAACTGTATAGTTTACAAAACGAATAAGTAAGTAAAGTAGAGATTACAGCGAAATTCAGAACATAGACGAACTACACATTTATATATATTTAATAATGCTGTATTTGCCATGGAATGTTTTTAAAAAAAATATTCTCCATTAAAAAGATTTATGTACAAAATGAGCCGAACATATGTATAGTGATTAAGATTCATTGTCTGACAATTTGGCAGGAATCATGGACATGAAATATTAAAACGATTTAACTGAAATTAAGACTGAACTTAAGATAAATATACTGCAGCCAATGATGAATTATTTTAGGGTAATTTCTTGCAAAGCGTAATAACGATAATTTTTTTTATTGCAATCATTTGTTTATATTTTCTGGCAAAAGATGCAATTTTTTGGCGAGTTTTCGGACGATATGCATGATTTTGACATGCATAGTGAAAAATCATACATTAAGTCTTAAATATAACCAATATTTCCGGGGAACTAGCTGGTCGCTGGCGTCCAAACCGAATCGTTTCACAGTATTGTTTACAGGTCATCATGACTAGTAGACTATACTGTAAACAGTTATTGTCAATTATCTTGCTTTTAATTTCGGCTACTTGGTTTCCTTTTCAAAGCGATCTTTAACCAGTACTGTATTAAAGCTAGTATGCTCATTACGTGTTAATCAAACATTTATTTATTTGTAGATTTTTACTAAACTACCATTTGATATAAAAAAGTAATTCCATATATTATCATTGAATATTGCGTTTCAGAATTCCGTATCCTGGAACTGACACGGCATTGAAAGTTGTCGTTTATACAATGCCAAGCAATAAATACAACTTTTACGACAGAATTCTGCTACAATAAAAATTTTTAATGTAGTGCAAAATTTACATTTAAAAAATTGGATCAATTAAATAAAAATATTTCGGTTTATTGTGAATTTAATAAATTGAATCAGATACCATGCTTCAAATAGCATTTTGTATCTAACTGATCCTGTTTCTGCTTGAAAACACGGTATGGAAATGTCACAAAACTCTATATGTCCTAAGTAGCATTTCTAATTTATTCAGAACTAGTTCACTTTAAATGAACTTCCTTCTCCGTCGTTTCCCTCAAGATTTTTTTCTTCTCCGGAAAACTTCCCTTTTTTTACTTTTAGATTTTTCGCGTTTTTTGCCGCCACCAGAAGACCTTTTACATCTTCTACATTCAGACACTTCTCCAGTTTCACTAAGACTTTTCAGGACATTTTGATCAATGGCCATTTTTATTATTAGCTTGATGGTTGCATTCAAAGTCTGGAAAGCAATTCCATCCTGGGTAGCGAGATATTTTTAAAGTTATTCGCCTGGAAGTCATTAACTTTTCATATAGATATAAGATAAATTGCAAACTGATGTTTCCGTTTCACGTTGGTTGTTGTTGAAGATGAAAAGGAAAAAAGGACTTGCAGAATTTTATTCATATTATCTTAAAGTAAATTTCTACTTTAGATTAAATTTAGGAATTTGGTTTTCAAAATTTAAAAAGATAATATAATTCATAGAAAAAGAAGAAGGAAAAAAAAAAAAAAAAGAAAAAAGAACCTGTGGTTTGAAATCATTTTGAAGAAATTCTGTACGTCGTACATCGCGTTTAGTGCTATTGCACATTTTTGGATTCAGTTTATTAAATCGTTTATTTATATGTCTGAAATCAACCAGTGATTCAGAGTACTCTTAAAAGATATTTATAATAATTGAAATTTTAATGCAGAAAAAATTATTTTTGATTTTTTAAAAAAAGAATCGTTTACCACTTACACTTTTAATTTTCTTCAATGATTATAAACTCTTTTTATCCTTTTATCATTTTACAAAAAAATATTATTAAAATTTTTTAACATAATGCCTTTAAAAGAGAAATATTAGTTGCTTCAGAATATTTATCCTCGATTTGAGTTAGTATAAGATTAAAAATATGTGCCTTTCAAAGTTTTAAAAAAATTATAAATGTGCGCTTTTAATATTTTTTTTTTACCACGGAAAAGCCAACACCTCCTATCCTCTTTAGGAGATGTTGGAAAAGTGCATATTTGATAATTTTATATAAGACGCTCAATAACTCGAGCATTATTAAAATTTTGCCATGAATTGACTAAACATGAATTGAAAAAAAAAAAAAAGAAACATTAAACATTTTACACTGAATGGAATTGCATTAAATAACACGATTGATACAAACGATATTACCTAACAGAAAAAAAGAAATGCATGAATGTTTACAGTTTTACAGTTGTCCAGTCGTTTATACAATGCATCAATGAAAATGGGATTGATTTCAGAGACATTATTCCATATGATGGTATTTCAATATTTATCTTGTAGATAGTTAAATATATACACACTCATATACGTATATTAGGAAAAATATATAATATGGTAATCCGAAGAATGAAAGCTGGGGCAGTAAAACAAGAACCATCTAAAAGTAAAGATTTAAAATTTGATTCCTTATATTAGTACCATTTGGTAGTGAGTTTGACATAATAGACCTCAAGATTAATAAGTAAAAATTATAAAATAAAAAAAAATATCATCTTTTATACACCAATAAAAGAATATCTAAAAACATTTTTTTTATTGAATTTATTCATATATATTTTGATATATTAATATTCAAAATTTTGAAATATTTCCAAAGTTTTGTTGTATAATCTATATATTTAAAATAATAAAGAAAATGAACGGACGAGTCGTTCAGGCCTATGCACTATTCCAACTATGTATAGAGTACGTACTGTAATCTTCCAAAAAATTCAAATTCAAAATTTTGATGAATCTCCATGTCTCAAATCTCCCCAAATTCGAAAAATGTATTTTTGGAATTATGCCTGTCTGTCAATGACAAAGATATCTCAAAACATTTTGATCTAGACAGATGAAATTTGGTATAAAATCCATACACTCAATTGATTTCCATTAAATTTTGAGCAAAATACAGGCAAAAAAAGTTTGCCTGAATATAAGTTTACACGATACCTATAAAATTTGAAAACAAATACATTCAGAGATTGACTTTCAGCCTATCTGTTCTTTTACAATCATGAGACTTAAAAATAAGAAATTTAGTATGTGATCTTGAGATTACAATTGTAGTTCTGAGTCATATTTTGATTTCAATCGGATGGAAACAACGAGTCTAAAAAAGCAAAATCGATTTTCGGATATACATTCTAAATGCCAAGAATTAATCGCCAGGTATCTATGACAGGCTCAGTAAAAATGCTAGATTCATCGCAAAGATCTATATTTCGTAATTATAGTTCGCCAATGCCATACAACGCTTTCTTGGCGTTACCCCAAGTCCACAAATACACATTTATTAGAGAGTGTATGTGATAGAGTTTTGGGGAGACAGTCGCGAAATAACATTTGAAAATTTCTTAAATTTATAATTCATTACAATACATATTAATATAACAAATAAATAATAAGATCTTGAAATACTTTTTCCTCAAATTCTCTACTAGTAGAATCAAATTCAACTAATCTAATAGATAAGCAGATAATTGTCTGAAAATATTAATGTATTATAATCAAGAAAACCCAAGTGTAGAAAATTTTAGAGCTCCAGTACATCAGAAATCGACTGCAAAATTCTATCTTTACAAATCTTTTCTATCTTTATTTTGTCTCTACAAATAATAAAAATGAATGTAAATGTATTGATAGGCTACGTGATAGACCTAGAGTCTCCAAATTTGGTACAGATTTAATCTGGAAGGTATGAATGTCTTGCAAAGCGTTTAAACCGTCTAAATATCTTCGATTTCTTTTCGTGCTGCCATCTATGATCAAGAACAGAAAGTTTGCAGTGAAATTTAAAATTCCTTTCTGACTGAATATACAGATTTAAATTCTTATGAAATCTTTGAAAATACAAAATATTGAGGCAATCAAATAAAGCAAATATATGAACATACATTTTTTTTTCTATAGAGTGTCTGAAATGTTAAAATAATTTCGATTATGAATTAAAAAAAATAAATAATGCTACTATTTTTTTTTCGGGTTAGCTCAAATATATATATATTATGCAATGCAGAAATCTTCATACAAATTTCACAATTCTATTTAGAAATTCAAGGTACTAATTAGTACCTTGTAAATTAGGAATTGTAAAGTAATTGTAATTTAGCAGAAGAGAAATAATGCTCAACACTTTTTCTTCTTTTGCTACTTTTATATATATACATATATATAAAGTAGTAATATATGTGGCACAGAAACTGATTTTAATACTTACTGGCAAATAGTACCAATGAAATGTAAAAGTATACATTTTTGCAGCTGCGCTTATTGAATGTTTCGTTAATTAATAGAACAGCAAAATATTAGAAATGCTGTCCGTGTGATCGCTCATTTAGAATGAAAAAAAAAAAAGATATAAAAGGAATCAAGAGATAAATGTCTAACAGAATATTTAATCCCACACGAAAATAAGATTAATCATCACCAGGCGATTAACCACTAGGACTTGCCTATAAAAATTGATTATCCTATTTTCCAAAAAACTATTAATATCATAAAAATAATTTTTACATTTTCTTAAAACTCAAAAAAAAAAAAAAAAAAAAAAAGACATCGATTTTATTTTACTGGTTTTTGATATTTACCAGAACACTGCTTTATCAGTGATGCTTTAAAGTAAGTGAAAAATCCAGCTTTTGGTGTATTCACTTTTAATTAGGCTTAGAACAAAATATCAAATATGGCAGTCAAGAGTATAAGTAGCTACACTTTTAATATTATGATGAAATTCAAATGTATCCATTATAACATGCAATCGCGTGTTTTTGTCCATGTTAAAATTAAAATTTTATTTTCTTTAGACATTATTTTTGAAATAGGATTTTTTATTTTCCCATTTTTAATTTGCAGTATACGCAATTTTTAAATTGCACCTACAGTAATTAGAAGCATATTGATTGATCTTTCCAATCCAATAAAATTTTCATCAAAATTAATGAAATTTTAATCAACTATGTAATACACAGACATATTTTGTCCTATTCAAAAGAAACAAAAATTGTTAGCATTTCCCGCCATTGGGACTACCTATAATCATTAATAATTTCCATAAATTAATTCTTAAATAAAGTAATCAATCGAAATTCCGAATTATGTACGTTTATTATAAAATGTAATGACTTTTCGAACAGTTATATGGTTTATTAACCAATCCGTAATGAGTTTTATTTCTTTTCTTTCTAAGAATCGCATATACCTCTATGTGAATTTACAAAATAATTTATTCTGAGAAATTCAAGGTTACAATAAATCAATTTTAATTTACACTCTTCAAATAAAAATTAATGCACCAAGGATATTGTATAAAAATTCCTTTTCCTAATGAATTCACTTTTTTTTTTTTTTTGAAAATTAATACGTTCAGGTAACAACGAATCGCCTTTGCTCATTGTTTAAAAACAACATGTATCGAGATATTTCATGGAATTCAATAAAAATTTGAGAGAAAAAAAAAGATGGTCCCGCTTATGAAATTTTATTTTATTATAATCCCTATCGTTTAATTTTGCTGACTTCCAATTCAAATTGCTTGGATGCTAAAAGATCACGGCTGCAAAAATTCCGTTGAAACTTTTCACACTGAGAATGGCAACACATTTACTTTTTTTTTTTTTTTAAAGAACTTTAATTGAAATCTGCAAGAAATGCCCAAGTAAAACAACAAAATAACTGACTATGTTCAAACAGTGATATTTTAAAACAGTATCAAATATACAAAAAAGTAAGCACTGCTTTTAAAGTTGCATTACTTTATAAGCCAATTCCAATTTTTTTCTTTCTATTAATTAACCTGTTTTATTGGTAATTATTTAAATGTTCGATTATCCGAATCTGGGCCCAATTATTCCGGACAATCGAATTTCTACTTATCTAAATTAAGGAATATTTGTTTCATTCCAGTATTTTAAAAGCAAAGTTTCTCGAAATATATGTTAAGTAAATAAAACTTTTAACACTAAAAAAACTATACTATTAGAAATTCTTCCCTTATATTTGCTCAAAGTTATCGAGTAAGTTACAAATTAAGAAAAGAATGCAAATATTTTCTAGACTAACTTTTTTTCGAAATTAAATAAGTTCTTTTTATTAGAATTTTTAATCACAATTCTCCGAAATAAAGATCTTTATTTAAAATTGAATATAAATATTATCAGCGTGATGCTTTCTTGTGTTTGTGTTAACAAGATAAATACAATTTTACAATAATTAGACAGAAATCAATACATACATAACTGATATTTATTAATATGCATTTTTCCATAGATATTCAATTGTGTGCAAATGGCTAATTTCCAAGTGTTGACTAGATACACATGACACAACAGATGCAATACTTCTAGAGTTACACAAACTAGAATATGAACACAGAGTCATATAATAGCATTCACAATTGACAAAGTTATTAAAAACCCAATTCTCTAGAAAATGTAAAACATTCTCATTGTCAAAATGAACTCGCGGTCACAAATTTCATACGGGGGCAAAAGAAATTTATAAAATTTGACCAATCCAATAAAAAAAGTAGAACTATTGCTGTAGGATATCAATATTAGAATGTGCGATTATCAGTACTTTAAAAACATTAAGTCTCGAAATTTGAGCAGATTCAGAAAAGCTCGTTTCTTTACTTTTTTCAGTTATTAAAAAAATGGCTATTACAAAATAACCACGCCAAAACAGTTTTTTGTCTGTCATAAAACGCCACCCACATTGTGGACATTGTTACCACAGTAACTAGCGCCTATAACAGTTATTTCCAAAAAAACTAAAAATTTTGATTAAAAACCTATTGAACCATTCGATGGTATTTCATAAAAACAACTGCTCAATGTTTTCGATTTAAATTAAGAGAACTAAAATTAGCATGGAAAAGAGCTCTTTTGAAATTTAAAAGCACTGACAATAAATAACATTAAGCTCGTACATTTATACTAAAAAGTCATCTACTTCTTAATTGTAAACAAGTCATTAATAAATGTCAATTGAATCAAGCAGCTCATTTGAATTGTACATGCTGATAGCTTAACAATGTCACTTATATAAAAATTGAATATGATAAAGATTTTGAAATGTGACAAAAGCTCTTGAAACATTCATATATATATTTTTTGTTTGTGTGTGTGAAGGCACAAATCTTAAATTTCCGATAATGTTAGTTTAGACAAATAATATATATATATATACTCTACTGCACTGACTAGTTGCAGGACTAGTGCAAATATGATTCATATTCATATGCTTCAACTATGTACATTTTAATTTTATCGTAAATGATATAAGATCTATTGCAGAACAGAAGGAAAAAAAAAAGTCTTAATATTCTAAAAAGACAATTTTCTCAAAACGTTCAATTTTCAGTGAAAATGAAATGATTATATGCAAGACGCCACCACATAACACCATTAAAATGATTTCTTTACAAAGATATTTTAGTTTTAACAAGTGCGAGTTGGACCAGAGATTACAAGTACGATTCTCCCGAGGAGTGGGATCAATCCGCAGGTCACGTCAAACATGGCGACAGACTCAGTTTGTGACATGGATCCACTATGGAGGCAGTGACATATTCATTCTCGGACACTGCCGTAGATGTTGCCACTGTCTCCTCCGGAGGATTGGGTATAGGCCTGAAATCGAAGACATTTCTCTGACTGGCGCTGCTGGAAGGGGTGAGAGTGTCAGGATCGGGGGTGGACGCATCGACGGCCAACAGAGGAGAGCCGGGCGACGGTAGGTGGTATCGAGATCCAGAAGATGAGAAGATTTGGTTTTCAAAAGATAGCAATTGTCCCATGAAGCTGAAATTGGGAGAGACGATCTTTCGGCGGGACTTGACGTATTTGTAGGCCTCTTCCATTCTGAGTCGTTTGGTGGCCATCAGATAGGCGATGCAGATGGTGGCGGATCGGCTGATTCCAGCCTGGCAGTGGACCAGCACTTTACCATTTTGTGCCTTTACTTGATCTAAAAACAGAAATTTTTTTTGTAAGATTTTGAAAATGCATAACAGATAAGTTATAATGCCAAATGGAAAAGTCATGTAAAATACATTTAAGACTTTTGCTAGCATACCTAATTTAAATTGTCAACATTAAGAACATTCTTTAATATGAACCGTTATTTATCAATGAAATAATTGTCATCAACTTACACTGATTTTTAATACATTGCCATTTAAATATTTGAATTTTTTTTTGTTTTGATTTGTTATGTTTTACAAAAATATATTACTACTATAAAACGAACAGTGATGTGTTTGAATTATACAGTTTACGGAACAAATAAAAAAAAAATGTAATACTGTCAACTTAATACAAATTAATATTAAAAAAGTCAGAATGTGTTTAAACCAATAGCCACATCTCATTGTTGTAAGATGAAAGCTATATGAAGCTGAACTCAAATTTTATGACCGTCTTAAGAAAATCGATTAGTCGGTAAGAAAAACCATATCTTATTAAATTTTAAATTCATCTGCTGATGTTAAATTCAGGACTAACCGCATACCCACCAACATTGGTTACCCAATGAATCGTAACACTTCTTAAATATATTACATAAAATAATTATCCACAAATTATTGAAGAATAGACGTTTCCAAAATTTTTTACTTAAACACAAAATACGATTTTATTTATTAAACAAATTAACACTGTTTGTCAGACATTTATATTAAATAGCAAGCTTTTGTACTCGTTTTAAGTCATCATTGCTCAGTTTATCACAGCAAACTTCCGTATTTTGTAATGATGAGAGACTCCAGTCTTTACATTCATACAGGGACAAGATTTTGCTTTTTTTTTAAAAAAACCATGCTTAATTTTAACCAAATACAAGTATTGCTGTGAGTGAGGATTCGCCAACAGGGCATTTTTGGTGTTTTTTGTAGTTTTTCCACTATATATTTGTAACTTCGTAGTTTCCAACGAATTTTCGTAACAACTACGGAAATTCCGTAGCTGTTGGAGGATGTGCAACTGACTGAATATAGAGCTATAATGAGTAGCTTTTCCTATGTTGCCATTTTGAATTGCTTTTGATATAGTATTTCATGATATAATGAATTCAACAGTGTATAAACAATGGCGTAAAAAAAAAGATGGTAGATTCATACTGACGTTGTAATAGCATTTATTTATTAACTAAAAAGGTCTTCTCTAAATTCAAACGCTCAAGGCAACTACAACTTCAAAAGTTGCCAAGTCTACTGATGAATGACATTTTTGCAACTGCAATACTTTCAGTTTATTTAGAAGTTGCATTTCTTTTGTAAATAAACAAGCAAATGACACTTTAACAACAAGGAGGGCACGTTCCGACGTAATGGACCAGGAAAAGTTCACTCTGACATTGGAACCGGGCGGCGGGTATTCACGTAATGAATTGAAACTTTATTGCTTCGGTGCACTATTTTCCCCCTCAGCGCGACATTGGAGCGGTATTTTTTTTTATTACCTTTTTATCCACCGCGCTCTATTTCCTTCCTTACCCGATTTTTCTTTTATCCGAGGCGGTCCGAGCGTACTGGCCTTGGAATCTTCGACCCTCCCCGTCGAACGGGAGGTCGTAAACACTCCGGTCTTTAACAAACAGTTGCTTTTTTAAATAACCGAAAGCCTCTTTCTTCGAAGCGAGGACGCGGTGTTGCCAAAAGAGGAAAGCTAAATACCATTCTCGGCGAAAAAAGGGACGGAAACATCCGAAGATCGTAAACTATATTTTAGAGTTCCGGTAGTAAAACTGCGGTAACTTCCAAAGATTTGGGGTAGCGATTTTTCCCAGCCTCCTTAGGATGTCTCTTCACAAAGTCCGCTATTGCAGCGGACTATTTGAGAATTCGTACATCGATTTTATAATTTTTCTAAAAATAAAAATCAGCCGCATTCGAATGCAGGCTAGAAAGTGAATGAAGACAGAAATATTTCTATAAGATTTGAAATTTAATGCGCTCAGCAGAAATCTACGTTTTTGTTTAAATATAATGGGGGAAAAATTAAAAAGTGTCTTGAAAATGTATCTAAAGAACTTCACTTCGAACATCCGATGCATTAATTTTCTTTCTGTTACGCTAATAATTATAATGATCATCAGGATTTGAATAAAGGGTTACCGAAACTGCATGTAACGTGACTGAATCAGAATTTAGTGAAAGGCTCCATTAACAACGGGCCATTGTATTAAATGATGGAAAAAAGAATCATGGTTTCTGTTCAAAGCAAACACAGGACGAAGTGGCATGTATTTAAGTATTGCAATGGCACGTCCCAATGCTTCATCAACATTCAAGGTTAGCGAATAAGGAAATACTTCGCATATTTGCATTTGAAAAAAACTCACGTCTAATGATTTACATTTCATAACGCATTTTAAAATCTAACCAAAAAATCTATAAAAAAATGACCTAGAAACATGGCAATAGAAACACCGATTCCAAGATATTATTTGTCCTAGTAGTAAATATAAGATCGTAAGTCTAGTAAGAATTGAGATAACTGCAAGAGGCCCAGACATCCGAGAGCCTTCGGGCATAATTTATTAGTACTGGTTCCTTCCAGATCATAAGGTGCAATATTTTTAGAAACAGGAAAATCCAAAACAATAAAATGTTTATAGTCTCATAACAAAAGATTTGATACTAAAGAAAAATCGAACATACTTTCTAGAAGTAAAAATCTGGACATCCTACTGATTTAGACAAGTAAGGCTGTTGGAAGATTTAAAATATCGACCACCCGGCCATTTAAAATTTTCATGATGCTGTGTTAAGTAGATTTGGAATCAACAAGGGTAGACTAGATTGGAAATTACAATAACAATTAAACATTACATAACAATAAAAGCTAAGCGAAAGCTCCCAAATACAGAATTTTCCAAGTTCTCTTGTTTATCCGAAGATTAGAATAAAATATGCCTAATTTCGATAGTTTAACGTTTATTTTGCTATTGAACTAATATACAAGTCTAAATAGAATAAGATACAGGAAATTCAGATACAGAAAATTAAATGTTTTATTTTTCGGGTAGGGATACATGCAATATAAAATTGTACTAGAGCGAAAACTTTCAGAGCACACGGAACAAGACTTAATACGTAGTAAGCAGTTACAGTAAATGATCTTCAATTAGTACACATTTAGCACAATATGCTTGCTTCATTTCTTTCTTCCCTTAATAAATCCACTCTTTCTTGAAATAAATATGATCTATACACATTATGATTTAAAAATTTCTAACTCAGCAGAAGACCATTGTTTAACATGTTCAGGGGCAAACGATGATCCAAGTTTTCGATATTGCACAACAGCATTTGCATTTATCTGATTAGAGGCAATAGGATCAAATATAAAGCAGGTTACTGTGCCATTTTGAGTGCGATCATTATCGCGCTATCTGCGGCTGCCATTTACAGCACGTTATGGCAGAGTGCGAGAGGACAATCCAACGTTCAAACTCACATTGTTTTAAAGATCGTAAATGCAGGTGGCGTGAGATGATATACCGATAATTCTCTCTCCGTGTCAAACAGATTGCCGATTATCTTTTGCGTAGAATGCACAGATTGGTTTTAATGCCTATAGGAATATTGAGTTTCTATTTTTAAGTCCTTAGTGATCGTGATGTAAAATAGAGAGATCACTAGCAAATATCTGCATACAGAAGATTGAATCCAAGTACAGATATTCGATTACAAATATCAGATATTTTATACTCAGTGTTAATTTGCATTTTTATTCGATAAATAGATCTAAAATAGTGAACCTGCAAAATTCGTTAATAATACACAGTGCATGCATTATTTTAACATAAAAATATCTAATGAATTATATTTATTAAGATACTGAAATGTTTTCAATAAATTAACCCGTAAATTAATATTAGTGTCAATTATCTACATCCAGTTCCACTTTTATTCAAAAACTCAAGTGTGTCCATTTCCGAACGCACGTTGATAACCATAGACAATAAATCGTGTGGGAAAAAAAGTTGACATTACTTTTGGTGGGTAAGTTATATCTTTTTTCTTGCATTTGAATGTGGCGGGTGATGAAGTTCAGTGTATTATTTGAAGAGATAGTTTCTATTGTCGAGTTCCCTATAAAGGAGTGATCTATCTAATTGTTAAAAAATTTCTCATATGTTGTCAGGTAAGCTATCAATGTTTGACATCGTATTTGAAAATTATATTAGATACACGTTAGATTTTTGGGAAATACCTTATATTGCCAAAATATATACATTTACATACAATTTTTTGGGGATTTTCTTATTTATTATTTTAAGTAACCTATGACTTTCCCTTTAATAAACGATTTTTACTTATTTATAATTCAAAACAAATAATCCCGTAATATAGACCTGCAGTTGCTAACTTTTTGTTCCACTAAACACAAACAAGGGAGGGTGCAATGCAATATAATCGCAGGAAAAATATATTTCAACCCCTAATAAATGTCGAAGAATACAAACAAACCCTCTCATTTTTCAATTCTGGCAACTGAAAATCAATTATTTCAGCACTGATCATAAAAGGAAGACGATATGAATTCTACAATGAATAAACGAGTGTTTTTGTTACAGGTTATTAATGCATCAGAAGACAGCACATTAATCCGATGCAAAATAATTATTTCATTCGACAAATTTTATGCTATGTCTCTTAATAATCTCAATAAACTATATCGGGTGAATGAGCAAAATGCGGCATTTAACACAGATAACTTTCGTTGCATTTTAACAGGAAATTGCCATGCTCGTGGAACCCCTTAATGAACTGCTGGATGCACCTCTGATAAAATAGGAACCGGCACTGTTTATGTATTTATTTTTGTCGCAAAGAAGCCACGTGCGCGCGCACAATTTGCATCCTGTGGGAAGTCCCCGGGAGTTCTAAATCAGGGACTTCCGTTAGGTGGAGCCCCTTTTAATAGAAATCCGGGGGTTGGCGCGCGACAATTGATCGCACGCGTCAAACCCCCTTCCTCCCTCGCACTGGTAGGGACAGGTATGCGATACACATGATATCTCCCCCTCAGTACACAGATGTAATTTCAAGATTCTTAAGAGAAGGAGAATTACGGTACACGCACAGGGGCTACATATTGGATTTGTCGTGAACTGATCGGTTTTAAGATTTTTAATTCTACAAATAAAATACTTTGAAGCTTCATTTCTGAATTATATTCTAAACACGACGCTTTCATTTAAAGGATATTATAAATATAATAAATGCAGGGTAAGAGATTCATTGTTTCTTATTTTGAGTAATTATTCAGCATAAAAAAAAAAAAAAAACCCGAAATTACAATTCAAATACAATACTCGAATTTTGAAATAAGATTTCTAATTCGAGATAAAAATTCACTTTGGAATTTATCTATCGCTACACAAAGATTCAAAAACAGTGGATAAGAAATATAAAAGATTGAATCACGATATCCAATTTTAACATAAATTGTGTATTCAAGTATAAGTCGAACCAAATGTATACCAGGGAAAAAATGAATTTGAGAAATGAGTTTTTTTTTAAACAAATGATTGGAAATAATTTTTACATTCAGGCTTTTTAAACTATCGAACTAGGATTATCACAAATAGATTACCTAATTATCACCCAAAAGGAGATAAAATATATATTAAAAATAGATTTAATGTGAAATTTCAATTTAAAAGCGTAACCGCACTCGCCAGCAAAATAATGGTTATATTTATTAATCAAACCATTTTACATTAACCATAAGTTTTTCGAGGAGAGGGTAATTTATTAGTTTTCGGCAAACGAACGAATGAAGCATTTCTAAGCTGTCAAATTTATTCAAATATCGATTTTGCTGAATGTTAATAACAATATGGGGTACGAGATGCTTAGTTACACTATTTGAATAACTGGAGAAATTTGGACAATTAAATTTTATTATATAATTAAGTCCACAAACGAGATAATCTTCACAATTTTTTGAATAAAAAACACCTTTTCAAATTAGTCATTTTCAACTCGTCAATTTAAGAGTACGGTGGACTTGGGTACTTTTGAGAATTATTGATTTAGAGTTATGAAAATTTTTTTATGCATATGTATTAAAATATAAATACGTCAAGTTTCTGAAAAACTTTTTAAAACGAAATATTCCATGCGATTTAATTTATTTGTCTACTATTTCTTCCTTATTACTCCGTATAAATTTGGAAAACAAACTGTGTATGATTTTGTAATTCCAATTAAATGCTAATTTTTTAGAAATATTTTTATTACTGAATTTCCA
Source organism: Argiope aurantia (assembly GCA_026543865.1). Classification (NCBI taxonomy): domain Eukaryota; kingdom Metazoa; phylum Arthropoda; class Arachnida; order Araneae; family Araneidae; genus Argiope; species Argiope aurantia. The sequence goes on along the minus strand of JAPMOR010019045.1, from coordinate 414,230 downwards.
TACGAATCATTTTTTTCTGAACTAAAACTGACTTTTAACTATCTGAAAATCCTCGAAATACAAAATGGTACCCAATTCTTTAAGTGTTTAACCGAAATCTTAATTATCAGTTTTATTCAATTTCCTCAATAATTAAGACACCCTGGAGCATTTAAATGACATCTAAATCTAATTACAATCATTTTGAGAAAAGTCATTAAAATATATTTTTTCACCCAGGCCTTTTTAAAAATATTTTATTGAATACAATTTACAACACTAATTTATTTAAACATATATTTGGTAATGAAACGATAAAATTTTTTCGCCCATTTTTGCTTATTTCAAAGTCCACTGTCCCCTTATTTCGAAATATTTTGCAAAAAAAAAAAAAAAATCCGCATGGTTTTGAGACCGAAATCTGAATTTTTGGGGTACGAACATTCCCCTGAAGTACAATAGTTCAATATTCCTTTGCGCGCGCAGGAAATTCTATTTTGGAATCTCCGCGGCCCGTTTCTAATTCCGAATGCGCACTCACTCCGACTTCCTCGGCGAAACATCTCAGGTGGGGGAGAGGAAAAAAGCTCTAAATCGAGACATCCCGCTACGGAAGTTACTACTACTACTACGGCTGCTGCACGAGAAAAAAAAATTTCTGCTCCCGTGGAATTCTGCTGTGACGAAATGCTCGGGTGATCTTTCCTCTTATTCATTCGAGCAAACGATTTTTGCTCATCGCCAGAAAAAAAAAAAAAAATATATAATTAGGATGACGAAAAAGAAACGCATTAAAAAGTGAAAGGTTTAGAACAGGTCTAATTTTGATTTCATAATAGAATAATTCATCGAAAATATTTTTAAACATCAATTAACAGTAATTATCCAAGCTTACGGCAATTCGGGCCAAGCACGGATATTACTATTTTTAGCAGGAAATAAATTATCAATGTGGCGTAGAATAAGATGAATCTAACGTTTCACATCTTTAGAACAAACTTGAATTAACTTAGAATAAATTTAAATGGAACTGGTAAAAAAATTAGTAATTACCGAATCATATCGCTTGGAGTTATTTTTTTGCATTCTTCTTAATCGCTTTAAGAATTCTATCTGAACAAAGAATATTCCACGAAGTGTAAATGAGCGCAAATAGAGATACATGATAATAGAAAGACATTTTTAGTCGAATGCCTGTTTATTTTTAATATATATTGTATTAGGATGCAATGCCAGGATATTATCATGCACCAATACAATAGTATAATTCACTTATATAAATTATGATTACGCAACTCAAAAAACGGCATGGAATAACTGGAACAGGATTTCAACGTTTTTCGACGGAAAACGGAGTAATAAAATCGTTCTTCAGGTCAGTAACAGAAAAACAAGTTGGTTTTTAAATAAGACATAATTGCTTTTATATTATTTTAAATATTTCAACCCACATCGAGTTTTGAAATATACTTTAATACATAAACGCTGATTCCAAAAGCAACCTTCCAATAAATAATTTAACAAAAAGGGCATTAATTTCTCACATAATAACCCACTAACATCCTATACCATATTAGAATAAACAGGATTTTCAAATCTCATTAATAAGATTCCACTAACTCGCAATGAAATGTTTCTCTACGGAGTCAACCAATCAGCAGCTAACTAGCAGGGAAAGCACCAACCTCATTTGTTAACCAGCGGAGGAGCGTCAGTTGACACGAAAGTACTATGGAAAAAGTCATGAAAGGAAGGGATGTTTGCCTTTCACCAAATCTCTATCCTGCGGAAATCCGCTAGAACACACTTATCCGTTAAATGCATCGGATCAGGGATGATTTGTTTCTTTTTCGCAATCGCATTGTCAACGTTTTCTTTTTTTCATGGTCAAATGCATCGTAACGAACCTGGTGGTCAAACAATGGGGACAGAGCGGTACCAGGTTTATTTTTATTCAAATAAGACGGGATGCGATCGTTGTCCAGATAAGTCTTAGCATATCAATCCTCGAATCTCAGAAATTCTGCAATCAACTTATGCGGCAAAACTAATGAAGGAAAGGAAAACAGATCCTAAATTGACGAGATTGTCGAGATCTGCACAGACCGGATGCCAAATATCAGATGCCTTAAGAAAGTATTCTAGAAACGTCCTCGCTACGGACTAATCCGCAAATAATACTCATTTAGTGGAGACGATTAAGCTTTTTAACGAAATCAAATGGACAAAAAACACGCTTTACAAAAGTATTTATCCAAATGAGAAATATTTTCGAGAATGCCATGCTTGATAAGATATGTGGCGGACTGAGATTTCGAGATTCAAAACTAAGTTAAAATAAGATTTTTATTATAGACAGTAAAACAAATATTAGAAAATTTTTACTCCAGATGAGCGTTGTTGAATTTTGTCTTTACAAAGGCTTCACATTTTATTTCTATATTGCTGTAAAATACCCCGAAAAGACAACTAGATTTTATCTCCTCTAAATTGGAATGAATGACATTTAAAATCCGAGCCATGGCAAAATACAAGAATTTTTAGACCTTCATCAAGCATTTGAAGTAGGACTTGACAGAACGCAACAGAATAGTCAAAGATTGTGGTCTTACAGAAAAAATGTATGATAAACACTTTTTTCTGGGGGGGGGGGGGAAGGGGAATGATCAGTAATATTTCATATGCTAGGCAGAAATAGATTCGATTCTAAAAAAAAGGGAAAGTAGACATTTTCATTTTACCATCAGACAGATGTATTGCATAAGCACATACCAACTCAAAAATGGTTGGATGTTTTAATATTATTCTTATGCCATAAAACCAATCTCTTTACCAATATGGATATATGTTTATGGGCATTCTGTAGTGCAAGCCGTTAGACCTAGAGCAGAGATGCCAAATTTAGCAAAAGTATAGTTTAGAAGGAAGTGATTTTGTGGAATTTTACTTAAATATTGAGGAAAATTTTGGAGCTACTCCAGTGATAACTTCCGAAAGTATTAAAGCATTTCAAGTTTCATTGGAGTTCAAAAATCTTTTCAATGATACCAATTTAACAGCGCAAATTTTTCCGATTTTCGCCAATTTTATGCCTAATTTTTAACAGATTACTTTGTTGCACTAAATTCAAACTGTTTTCGTTGTTTCTGATACATTAACCCCGTGATTTCCTCTTCGTAAAAAACCAAGTAAGAATTATTCTGTTTAACATCCATGTAGTTAACATGACGAACAAGGTGAAGTTACACAACTGCAAAAATTATATTATATATGTATATATATATTGGACAGTTGCGCTTTCAAATATTACATCATGGAAGATGCTTCATATACACAATAGAATAGGTATAAGGCTATTAATATGGTTTTGATTTTGTCAGAATTTAATGCTTGAAAATATTTTCCTGGGAAAATAACAAATGTATAAAAGTGCTAATTGAAAAAAAAAATCCAAAGGAAATACAAATCAATAGTGATCAAAGGTGTTTAGTATTTAAATAAAAACTGCAAAAGTGAAAAGGTATTAATTTTTGCTTTTAAAGTGGCACAGTGAGGTCCGACTAATCTGAATTGTCCTCCAATCTCTTGAATTCCCTGCTTAACAGAGAATTAAAAGAATCTGATTGTTTAATTTTTATTTTGGTATCGCCAGCTGCAAATTACTCTATTTTCACTGTGTTAAGAAACGAGATTGAAGGACTAATAATCCGACAGACTTCGATTCTGAACCATAATGATATAACAAAGGCAGTTGATAGCCGAAATAAAGAGTTTGAAATTTATTTCCGCTAATATACACTACAGAACTTCAAACCGATATTTATGTTTTACCAGCAATGTTGGCATAAAAGCAGTGCAGATAGTGATTTAAGAGTACTCACCAATGAAGTTGATGGCCTCGTGGAAATGCGCAGCGATATCTTCGCCGCCCGTGTCCCGCACGGGTATGCATTTGTAGAGGAATGCCTCTTGGAAGAGGTTGGGGCAGAGCTGTGTTACGTTTAACAGGGCGGTCACCCCAAGCTGCTGCAGCTGCTCTTTGCGGGCGGCGTCCCGCGCGCTGCCCAGATAGAGGTGGCTGAGGATCTCCACGGGACCTCCGCCGCCGGACAACGGTCGGGGACTCTGGCACGGAGAGGCACAAGGACTGTGACAGGGCGTCTGAGTGACCAACTCCGGATATAGGCGGCTGAAGTTCTGAAAACCACCTAAAAAAGAACAAACGCAATTTTAGATATTTGCCTTCTTTTGGATAACCCGTGGTTTTGATAAATAGCAGCTAAGGGGATGAAATACGAATGGCTAATATTTCAAGCTAACACTAATAATAATAATAAAAAGGGCATTGATAATTTAAATTATACAATATTTTATCTTGATCACATGTGGGATATATACATTTTCTATATGCTATTAAGTCAATCATTTTACATGGCAATAAAAATGATTGACACAAACACAACTAAAAGTAATAATAGCATAATGAGTAATCTTTTTTTTAAACGCACATCATGGGTAAAAATGCTATTCGTTCATATTCTACATAAGTAGTACAAATAACAGATTTTATAATAATTATCAAAAGTATATAGATAAAATATAAAATTAAATGAAACAAGAGAAAATCACATGTATTTATGAAAGAAATAATTCCAAGCCAATTTGAGAATTGTTTTTATTGGCAATATTAAGCATTACACGGAAAAAAATTTAAAAAATTAAACATTTAAAATTTGTTCTTTAACATAAAATAAACTACACAGAACAGTAATTTATAACGAAAGCCTTACAATTAGGCAATCTACGTTTGAAGAGCTACTATATTTTTAATATCAAATTAACCGCTAAAGATTGAATTAACACAACAGAAAATTTTAATAAGGTCTGTTGGCAAGTTCTCAAACATAAAAAGCTTACCAACATGAAAATTCATTTAGTTTTAATATATTGAGCTATAAGTTTATTACAGGTTTGTTAGATCACCAAGACCCTTATATTCAAGTTCTCTCCCTTTTAAACTATCGGGAGAACTATGAACTTTATTCCCGAAGCAAAATTTTATTACCATGAAATATACTGTTATTTAATATTAAATGTCTTAAGTTCGTTTTCTTTTACATGCCTTATTCGTTGTCTACAGTTTGGCGATGTTATCACAAGACTTGTGCTAATGAATACATATCACGCTTCACTTTTACATTTTCCTCAAAGACTTAATCATGCATTTGTTTTGGTGAAATTCACCCAGAAAACAACGAACAATTCAAGAACTGCGAGTGAACCGGAAACTTAAAAAGGGGGGGGGAGGGAAGAAAAACTTCCACAACACTCCTCAAGAATCCGGTCGCGTGCCGAGGGTAAAGAATGACGTCCACACAGAAAAGGCGGGAATATTGGCGGTTATGACGTTCTTCTGACGTAAAAAGAGAGCAGGCCTCACCTCAACTCAGCCCCGACAATTTTTTTCATTCATTATTATTGCCCCCGTCTCCTCCCTCTTCCCCATGTCCCGGCGGAAACTTCAGAACAGGACGTTTTTCCCGGCCGGACCGTATTTGGGTCGAAGGGTATATCACACCCACGTTCCTTTCGGTTTTGTTCGAAATGGAAAACATGAATAAATCGTCTGCCATCATTCCACTAGCAGCAGATGAGAAAGGTCAAGGTCGTTATTTCCATTCTGGATGTCAATTTAAGCTATTCAACATGTTGTTTCGATAATTACCATACCGACGCCTATCAAAAGTGTCATTTTGCGGTGAAGTTCGAAACAGCTGCAGTATTGTAAGTGCCTATTTTTTTTTTTATGAAGGTATAAATAACGAAGTGTGGGCGTCATGTTTACATCCGCTACACCAGTATTCAAAAACATCAAAGCACGTGCATATTAAAGTAATTTTACATCATATTCACGTACTATTTAATTTAAATATCTATGAAAATAGTTATCTTCATTGATTGAGAAGATTTATTTTTTAAAATCCAGAGATATTAATGGAACAAAATTAATAAGCTTATAAAACTTCAACAATGTTTCATTTAAAGCGGGCATTTTTCAAAAACACCTCCATATCAGAGCATGGAAAATGCAATTTCAGAAATGAATAAATCTGATCATTTTATTGACAAATGAAATGTATTCTATTCAAGATATATTTCTAAATGCAGCTTTTTAAAATGTAATGCCACAATAATTTTAGGACACAGTTACATTCTTATGACAGCTATTTTGTTTGCAGTGATAAAAACTGGTTTTTGTAAAGGGTTCAAAATATTGAATGCAAAATGAAGGTTTTAAATAAAGGATTTAATACATTTTGAAATTATTCACTGACAACTGCTCTTGCAAAGAATATAAAAAATCCGTCTTTCACAAAAATCAAGAATTCGAGACAAAAAAAAAATGTCAAAACATGTGTAACATTTCGCAAGAAAATGACTTAAGAAGTGTTTAATTTTTCCATGAAACATTCAAATGTATAAAAAAACACTAAAATTCAATTGCAATGACGGACTGAGGAGCTTACCGTAAATGTTTTTGCATTTAAAACTCGCAATATTTTTTTTATTTGAATTCTCAGAAATACCGATAACTGGATTTTCGGAAGGGCTTATTTAGGTCAGACAAATATTGCGAAAGGAATTCTTGTGAACTTCTTCCAACTCCCCATTCCAAACATGAATAATGATCTAAACAGGAAACAGATCCAAAAGATAAAAATTCCGCCGCTTTTCGCTATATGTTTTCCTGTTTTCAAAATAATTTATACACAAAGCGGATAAGGGGAAAAAAAATCCATTAGATATCTGAAAGAAAATGATCTTTACAGCAGAAAGGCAGGTCAAAGAGATGACTTCCATTCGATATCCAAATAAAATAAAATTAAAAACTTCTCGGACTGAAACATAACAGCTGATTCGAAAGTAAGATAAACAGGATGTGGCGATACTTCGGAGTACGAGCGTCGTGTATATTTTAACGCAAGATCTCGAATGGCAACGCGAGAACGGAAGTAATGTTCGAGATGAGTTTTCCGGTCGAGGATCGTCTGCCGAAATAAAAACTGAGCTAATATGAATGAAGAAAGTCTCATACGAAATTTTTTTCTCTCTTTTCCATATTGTGTCGCGTTCTAGAAGAATGCCTTTTTTATGAGATGCAACTTTTGGCTAAAAATTAATCATGGTCCATCGATGAAGCAATAGTTCGAATCACAGTAAATTGAAGTGCTTAGAAGCACTCTAACTACATAAGCATGGAATCTTGAAGCAGAATGCCAAGCCACGCGTAAATGATTTTGAAAACCTCGCTTCATCAACACTCTGGAAATTAACTAACAGAAAACGAGATAGAAAGTAAGATTGTTTTCGAGAGGAAAGTGAATTTCAATTCTTAAGTAACGAAAGTAAGTTAACTTCACGTTACTTGCAGTAAGAGTTCCAAACTAACTAAAATCCTATTTTAAATGACGGAAACAGACCAATGTTTTAAGAAATGCGTCATATTTAAAACTTTAAAATATGCAATCTACAGAGAGACGAAAGAAAAAGGAATTCATTTAAAATTTGCATGCTTTCAATATAAAAGGGTGTCCTAAAATAAAAGCAAGATTTGAATTTGCCACCATTCGTACAATAAATTGTTGGTAACTTTATTAAAATAAATTATTTGATAGCTCAGAGTTTAAGGTTAGTAAAAATGGAGTATTACACGATACAATTTCATTTTTGAACAATATTTAAAAAATAATGAGAGTCTGGCGGCCACAGTTCGAAAATCTGAAAATTGACCCCACAGATCGCGTGATTTAACACTATTAGATTTCTTTTTATAGGGTTATTTGAAGTCAAAAAATCTATGCCAACAAGACCATGTGAATGAAGAAGGAAATTCTAAACTGTATCATGTCACATTTATGCAAAGTGGTCTTGGAAAATTTCGGCAACAGAATGCGTATGTGTTAGAAAAGCTCTGAAAGCCATTTGCCCTACATGTTATTCCATATATAACCCTACTCTGTGCACTTCATGTTTCTATAAAAATGTAACAATTTAAAGAAAAACTTATTTAATTCAAATTTTGCGTTAACACGATGTTCTATTGTGTAACGCTAAATTTTTACTAACCCTAAATTATCAGCTGTCAATTGTTTTTAATAGGGTTAACAACACTTGACTTCACGAATGCTGGCAAATTCGAATATTGCGTTAATTTTAGGACACCCTTTATTTCAAAAGAATGAAGTTTAAGATTTCAAATTATTGTTTCCTTGGATTATTAGAGCAGCTTTATAATAGTACATTAAGTTTCGGATAAGTAAAAAGAACATCACAAGGCAATAGGATCGCATTGTCTATTTGTATTGCGTTTCAAACCCTGTAGAACATCGAAGAAAAATATTACTGCCATGAAAATTTTTCAGATCCTTTGATACTATTAGCAAAAATAATTAAGAAACGGAAATGAGACCACTGATATTTTTTTCAATCCAAAAAGGACTTGCCAGTTTAAGAATTGGCCAATCTAGTTATATATTTGGTGGCTCTTAGGTGGAATCGAGACGAAAAGCGCGGCCTTTTTAACGGAAACAAAATTTTTACCATATAACTGCCATTTTTCAGTTATCGAATGAAAATTATTAATTTAAAATATTAGCTGAGTTTTCCAAAACTATTGCGAATTCTTTACAACAAATTCAGAACTCAAAGGAATTATCTTTGCTACTGAAAACAAATTCAAATGACCGAAAAACAGGCAACATTTTAAAACAAAGGGCGGATGGACGCTGTAGAGGCAGTGAATATTAGAAAGGTTAAAAATCGCCATCAATGCATGGGAAGTCTACCAACTTTCCTGCACGTATGCACGATGAGTTTCGACGCGTGTTTTTGTCTAGCTAATCTACAAACGTTCTCGCGTCCATCTGCAAAATCAGAAGACGCACAGGAAGCAATTTTTGTAACACAACAGCGCGATAAGCTCTGGAACTTCCTCCGAGAAAGCGTCGGCTTCGTTTTAGGCATTGTGAAAATAAAATATTTTCCCCCTCGGAACAATTGAAGAAGATGGCGGATGGAAATCGTTTGCATTGTTGAAGCGACAAATTAGAGCATTTCCTTTTTCACTTGTGTTGCCAAAGACGTGTCATTAAATTTTCGAATAGTGGGCGGATCGCTCATTAGGGCACTTCGCGTGTGCCGTGCATTTACGAGGTGCTGGCGGGGGAGTGAATGCACAAAAGCTGCTACTAAAACACAAATAGGCCTTAAAACCTTTATTCTTAAGAAAAATGATTACAATCTAACATTCGTGGCAAAAGAAAATTACGGATGAATTAAGGGGAGGACTCATTATTTAATGTCATTTTGCTTTTCATATAGAGAATTCCAGATTTTCTATTGCATGCCAGTAGATACTTTCTCCCTCCATTTCTTCGAAACTAATTTTAATTCACAAGAAATCAAGGTGATCTCAGATTATCCATTCACACAAAATTCTTTACAAATAATATTTAATGAGTATCATTTAGCACAAAGACGTTGCTTTGAAATGACAAAAAACATCGCCATCCATAAAACACTTTCTAATGGTGAGGGCGAACAAACAAAAATGATATTTGTTTGCATGCTAAGGCACGAAAGGTTTCTTTCAAAAATTTACATTAAAAAACTAATACAGAACTTGCCCCTCACAAGAAAATCATCCAAATCTCATATTACTATGCCAACTACGTCAAATTACTGGTCTATTTGAATAAGAACATTAATATCTCACTTTACAACATCTAACAAAATTTGTTGAATACCTTAACATTCAAAGTACATTTTAAAAGGGAATATATAAATGATATCCATTAAAAAATTAAATATAACTTGAGAATGAGATCAAGAATTTCATCTTCAGACAGAATTTTGAAAATATATATCATAGAATAAATAACGTATTTTTCCAGATCTACAATTCTTTGAATGTACAGAAGTTTGATTACAATAATTGTTAATAAAGGCAAGAAATACTGAACTTAAACAATCGGTCATGTGGATTTTCACTTCCCGAATATTATTCAAATTACTCGAGTAATACCAAAGAAAATGAGTAGGGTAGTTATTTGTTGATAGTTCATATTTCATTCTATTAACATTAAAACTTCAAAATCAGAATTCGATTTCTTAAACAGGTTATAAATTTTTGCATAAGCTTTTGGTAAAGTTATAACCACATTTATAATTTTCAAAAATCATCGCACTGACATTGTATTTTGACTTGTCCAACATTTTAAAGGTCAATTATGAATTAATATTAGTATGCGAATTTGACATCAATTCTTGGTTTTGAATAATTATATCGAAGGTTTTATTTCAAGAGAAATAAAAGTACGATTATAATTATGAATGTATATTTCGTGCATTTTGAATTCAAAGTAACATTCAATAGCTAAATTTTCGTTTAATGACACTCGGACGCAAAAATTTTTTAACAATTATGTACTACACAACTCGAAAAAAAGATAAAATCAAATAATTTAAGCAAAATTCATCTTTTATAGATAAAAAGCTTTCAGCAGACCCAGTAATTCCGCAAAATCTCTAATTTCTTCGAAGACATAATGAAAAATCCCTACTCGCCCCCAAATCCCACCCACACACTTGTTTCTGCCGATATTGCATTTACTAATTACAACTTCTCACCAAACCTGGTCATTTTCTTCGCAGAAAAATAAAATATGCAGGTGCTTGCCTCGCTACCAATACAAATTACATCCGAGAACAAAAGAAAGCGAAACAGAACATCGAACGATTCCACCGCAGAATTCTTTCCTTAAACACCACCACCACCACAAACCGTAGGTGACATAAGATCCGTCATGAAACAACAGGGCCAATCAATTACGTCAGGTGAAGAGGTCGATGAATGGCCACGACGGAAACGGAGTGATTCCGGCTGTATCACGTCAACATCAGCCTTGTAACCAGAGCTAACTATCACTGACGTAAACAGAGTGAGTGAAATTTATATACGTTCGGTGTCAAGGTGACAGTGAAACGGGATAAACACGTGAGGCATTTCCGAGTTTCACGGTGGGATTTGAAACCGCAAATCAACATCGACGCCACTTTCAAGAATATTTATTGTTTAGCGTGAGTGTTCAAGTTTGACGACCTCAGAACGAATAAGAATATAATATTAAAAAAAAAAAAAAATTCCCACGTAACGAATTTTCAGGAGTGCTTTAAAATTCTCTCTCGGCATAGTTTTCACGACACATTCAGAGTATAACCAAATTTAGATTTAGAATCCGAAAATTCTTTTTTTCATAAGACGAAATTTTAAAGCTCCTTGAATCTGCATAATACGGAAACTTGCGTATGGTTTCACTTAGATTTAATTCAAATATTTCAATTTTTTTAGAATTATTATAGTAAGTGGCAACATGTATTGTAATATAGAAAATATTTATGAAACAAGTAATATAAAAAAACTTTAAAAGTGAATTCCTACTTCAAAACCATTCCTCAAAAAAAAAAAAAAAAGTTATTTTTTATTAAATAATTAAATTAATATAAATATGTATATACATACGACAGGATTACAATATTAAGTGACAAAATAGAACTTGGCGACCAAATAGAAATTACTGGACAAATTTAATTTAATTAATATTTGAAAAAAAAACTATTAACCTCAAGTGTCATCCATTACAAGTTTAAAAAGTGTATTTGAACTTGAGTGGATGAATAAAAAGTATTTTATTAACCATTGCAAATTTGAACAAGATATATAAATATGTATAGGGAGAGTAAACTAATAGTAGGAATTAAAAAAAAATGTTGAAAATTATTTATGAAATTACATTAAAGAATATAACACACATATACATTTAAAAAATACCTACCTTTAAATATATTAGCATCTTATTAAGAACTTATTCAAGGCGCAATGATAATATTTTTGTATTATCGCATTATCAACTCTTAAGTTGGTTAAAACAAACAAATTTATTTTTATAATACTATTATTTTTTTATAATACAAACAGAAATGAAGATTTGTTTTAAATTAATATTCTAGGATTAACCAGTTAATTGTTCGTAAAGAGTAACGTAATGGAAAAAGTACAACATTTTGCGTTATGGCGAATTTATTCAATTATTATATTTATATAGTATATATATATGTTTATAACAATTTAGATACGCATTTTCTGAAGAGGTCGAAACAATTAACTGGTTAATATTCAAAATAAACTCTGAGGAACAAACTCAATAAAAGTTTTTGAATGAAAAATTTTAAGAAAGAAGGAAAATTCAGCATGTCCTCATTATTGAAACATTTTGTATAATTTGATTTTATTCCTGAGTTATTCGAAGAAAATGACAAAACTCCAAGGCGCCATTTAATAAATCACGACATTCTACATTTTTGTGAAAAGGCAGTGGCATTTCAACAGCGGAAGTAGGAAAAAGATTAAATTACACGGGAATTGTGCCAGCATTTAACTACTATAGACAATGAATTAATTCCTGCGGCAAAAAAGCCTAGATCCAATACTGGATTCGAGGAGAAACTGTTCACGAAGAAGTGATTCGTTTCATGGCTGAATTCAATTGCAAGGATTAGAACATTTCTGTATCGCGCATTAAAGTTAAGGAAACTCAAATGCAGGGAAAAAAAAAAAAAAATGCAATATGTCATAATAAATTCAAAGGTAGAAAATATGACTTTATGAAATGTTTCGGTTTTTTTCTCGCAAATTTTTCTGGTTGGTATATAATAAATGAATTTTTCTTTAGTTGAAATTTTAACATTTTTTTCAACCACTACCTGAAATAGATTCATATGATCGAAAAATATAACAGATTAAGTGACATGCATTCTCTTTTAAATGGATATTATTCTATGTCTTGCATAAAATCATAATTATATATATATATTAGCAGTTGTGTGGCCGAATAGAAGAAACTTTTAAACTTTTAAAACCTTCGATTTATTTCACCACGGGAGGTATAATTTACGTACAAAAAATAAGCGTTAAAAAATACGACAGTCTACATTGCGACATAACCGAATATTTTTTTTTTTTCAGTGGTTTTTACTACGAGATTGATAGGGATTTCTTTGACACGAATTGATTTAAATAAGAGAATTTTAGGTATCTTTAAAAGAATGCTTAAACATTAGTTTTAGCTAAAACATAAGTTTTATAAATAACAAACATAAGTATTTTTATGCCTTCACTCGAAGCGTGAGAAAATGCTGAAGTGAGCAGTTTTACAGAGCGCGTGCAAAATTAAATAAAAAAGGAGGAATTGGATCAGGAAATAAAAGACCATTTTAGAACGAAAATAACATGGGGTGATTGAAGATAAAAATTTGGAAATTAAGATTTAAACTAGATTAAGAGATATTATTACATATATATAATTTGAAATATAAATTTATGATAGTAATTACAAAATAGTGAATGTGCAAATTAACTTGGCAAATCTTCGCTCAAATTTATGTGCATTTTTCTTTGAAGTTTATTTACATATAAAACAACGAGTCTGATAATCTATAATACTTAAGGAATTTTCATTGAAAAAGTGAACAAATACGTGGTAGTAAAATTATTCAAACAGGTATTTCCAAAATTCATTGAAACCACTGACCGAGATGTTATTCATATGTCACCACGCAACAATTATACCCTACGCAGTTAGAAGTAAATACGTCGTTGCAAATAATGGAACCACAAAATTAACCCTAATCGATGGTTTCACCGAAGGAGGGCTTACCAAAACCGGTGTAACTTCCTAAGGCCAGGGCGTCAACAAACATTGTGCAATGCCATATTGCTTCTTACAAAACGTTATCTGCATTTACGCGTGTCATCAACAGTAATAACAGGAAGTTTCCAATAAGGCATCTTAAGTTCAGTGCCCAAACAGATCTTGCGCAAGACATCGCCGTCGCCATTGTGTTGCGCGAGAACAATGAGAAATAATCTCCATGGAAATGAAAAGTCATTGTGGAATTCTCTTTAAAAAACAACATCCTATGATTTACTACTTTGAGAATTCACCGAAACCTGTCCGTTCGTTAAATTCTATGAGAATCGACTTTCGGATAGGATGTTACGTTTCCCATTGTTTCCAAAAATTCACCATCAATATACGATAAAAAAGCTTTCCTCTCTTTCAGATATCACACTCTTAACCGACAAAGACCATAGTTATTCTGAGAAGGGCCGGGCGAATGCATCAGATTACAGCCATGGCTAGACTAGAATTTCTTTTACTTCAAACTTATCGAATTATAATAACTTCTTTCATCGCAACTCTTGTTAAGTTCTGACGGCGCCATATCCCATACCGTTCGATAGATGCAACACGTTTATCTTGGAAGGTCCCGCGCTTTTTCTTACTAGATACAACCTTACGCATGTGCGTAAATTCAACAGTCCGTGTATCTAATTTAACTACATTTGGCTTTCCTTTTTAGTCGGAAAAGACCACAAGACGAATTTATCTACCACTAATATTTTATTAAGACAATTACTATTTACAATTATCTCCAGTTGGTGGCGGCATTCATGCAGCGTAGCCCAACTTCTATATATTGTGCCTTCCGAGTGCGGGCTCCAGGTATTTATACCAGAAGAAGCTTTTGGAAATGTTCGCCGAGCTCCTCAGAAATTTGCATTTTCCCTGCGGGAATTTGTATAAATTTGCATATGGAAAACCATGGTGGTTGAGCAAATATTGGTGGTGCTTGCCGTTCGGTGAATGACGCCACACCTTCAAGAAAATATACTACAGCATTATCTTGTTACTTCGTATTTCAGAAAACGTGCTTTGTTAATCACATGTTAGCTTGATATGGTTTAGTAATCCGTTATAATCTATCAATTATCGAACCAAGTACAGCAAAGTAAATAAAGGGCAAAAAATTAAATTAACTGCTTTCCTGATTAGAAGGTATCATGCAACTTTGTACCGTCTTCCACTTTTTTCTTCACAGACAAGCGATATATGCATAGAAAAAAGATGAATAGAATACTGAGTTTGTGTTTTATGGCAGAAAACCCATCTTCGGCTAAGCTTCCAGAGCATCCAGAGAATTAAAATATTTGTATCATCGAAACATGGAATATCTACAATATCCAAATGAAAAAAAAAAAAAAAAAAAGCGAGCTTTGAAAAAGCGCAACAATGTTATAAGGTATGGTACAGTACTAAAAAGCTTGGCTACTGCTTATATGATTATAAAAACCAATATTTTTGTAAAAAACTAAAAAAGGTTAACACGCGGGAATGCAGTATTCATGATATAATGCTGACCACTTTCTGTTCGATATAGACTATTTTTTTATTCTGCTATTTTGGCCCATTTATTTCAAGTAGTTCTACAGCTACATCAGAAATGCTTGTAATTTTCTGTAAATCTGTCACTATTTTTGCATAATATCAAAAGAGTTCACAACAATATTATCATAACCATGCCATGACAGTGCTGATTAATACCGTGACATACTTTCTTTTCAAAAAAGGCAATGCATTATGACGAGTAACGAGCATGACATTCAATTTAAAAAGATAGTTAATTTTATGAGTAGGAGAGAGAATCGGTACAACAAAAAGCATCAAAAGAAAGGTGGGACGAAAAACAACGAAATGGGGGAGGGACTGGCATTTTTTTTTTATAAAGGAGGAGGGAATAATAGTAAAAACAAAACAAAAACATTTAAATACTCAAGACAACTTTTGTGCTCTAGTTGAAGCCATTGGATTATGTTACAATAGCCACATTTATATAAAAAAAATCCTATGTAAAATGTAATGCTTATTAATCGCCTACGTTATTGAAGCTTAAACCACATGCAACCTTACACAGAAATTTAGGTAACTTCAAATTTTATTCATATCATTCGATTCAAATTCACACTTCATATGTTATAGCTTATTTTTTATAATGTCTGAATCAAACAACTAAATTCTTTAAGAATAGCATTTTAACATTGACCTTTTCTTCCTCCAAGTAGTGAATATTATATATATATATATATATATATTATATAGCAAAGTATTCCTTTTAAATACTCAAAACATGAAACCATTCCCACCATTCTTTGAGAATCTTAGTTCTTGGCGAATTTTAAAATTCAGGTTAAGCTTTGGGATTAGGCATGGAGGCAAAACCGCTTAACAGTAATCCAAATTGACTTATTTACTTTCAAATAGAAACTCTCATTCATTTCGCATATTTAGTTCGCTAGGAATAATCCCTGAATGAAAATACTTTGGAACAGCGACGAAACGAGCTTCTGCTCTGCCAAGGCCGGAAGACCAATTACCTTGACGACAATGCCCAAGACGCAAATAGTTCGTGAAGACTACAAGTGATAGATTGGGCGAAGTTCGTTTCTTTTGGAGGACATCATGCTTCCGCTCGCTGTTATAAATATCAAAGTTTCTAAAGCGTCATGCAAACTACGAGTGTTTCTTTAAATACATATCAACTAGTAGTAAGGGAAGGAAGAAATTAGAAATAAAAAGATTTGAAAATATTACTGTTTTTATTCTAAACATGTAGAACATGATCACAAATACTGTAATAAATGTTTTTTTTTTAAATCAAATAATTAAAGAAAAGCAACACATCAACGACGTAAAATGGCCCATGAGTTATTTCTCTTATCAAAATTGAGATCAAGTTTGTTCATAACTCATTTAATATATAATTTTGTTTCAATATTTCATAATAAAAGGGTAATGTTAGGAATGCAATTACTTGAAAATAAATAAGATTAAAATATAATTTCAACCAATTTTTTTTCTTTCAAAAATTGATTTCCTGTTCAGTAAATAGTTTAAAAGCAGCACTTTGAAGTCGCATAAATTAAAAAACGCTAAATATTAGAATACGAGAACTTATATAAGTCGAAAAGGCATTACAGAAAAACTGAAAGGACATACACAAAATGTAATAAATAGTATAAATCGAATTACTGAAATCAAGAGAATTCTTCGATAATATATTAAAAAATTTATTCAAAATTACAAAAAGAAATGAAACGCATCACTAAAGACTTATTTAATATTAAAGATGGGTAGGGTAAAAGTGATTTCTGTAATAATATGCTTTAAAGTTAAAATGTTAAAAACGACTGAATTTTAATTAAAAAATCTAAATGAAACTTTGAAAAATCGTCCTTTTTGGAAACCTATTACTCAAGAAGTAACTATGTGCCAAGTTTGGAGCTTTAAGTTCAGTTATTTTAATAGCACGTTTTCAGAGCACACGATTTTCTCTTGTCATGCACGTCGCAATTTACAGATAGCATGTCAGTTTAAAGTAACCATTATGTTAAAATAGTACTTATCGACTAATTCTTCATTAATTTGTTTTTCAAATTATACAGATAATGCCATTACTCATTGCTATTATTATTCGTAAACAATCTAATTTCGTTAAGGTACTTCACCAAATTCATGTTTGTCCATGGACTTTAAAAACCTTGCATAATTCACTTGTAATATTTCGAAACTGTCAGATAAAACACTATCTAATCTAGAATGTTTAGGACGCATATCTGTCCATAAGCTGTTAAAAGCTTATCTGAACATCCTTCAACACTTTCCAGGGGATAGAGTTCATGTTTACAACGGTCTGCAATTTGTTTTAGGAGAGCAAAAAGCAAATGTCTAAAAGCATTTAAAAAGATTGTGGTTTTTATGTTGTTCATGCAAAGGGAATTCAAGTCATTAGCCCAAAGGCAAAATTAATAAAATGATAAAGGTTTTAGACAAAACTGCATTTTTTATTACATAAAAATGATAGGTTTTTATCACGCATTTAGTAATTTTTTTTATTGATGAATTCTGTAGCTTTGAATTTCTGATCCGAGATTACTCAAAATTACTGTAATTACTGAAAATTTTGGTTTATTAATAGACGGGTTTGATTGCAATTTTTGTGTTTATGAATAATCTAAACATTCAGTTTGTCAAAGTGCAATCAACAATTAAAAAAAGATGGAGATTCACTAATTCACTTTTATAAACAGGGACACATGATTCGAAAACTTAAGAGCATAACTAGATTTGGATAAAAACGAACATACTAATTTACCCGAACCAATAAAAAACGCTATCATTTTTGCGTACTTGGTTTTATATTCGGCAATTCACTTAGCCTTTTGGGATCAATAGAACGACAATGTAATTAATTCCTGCATAATAAGTTATGATATCGCAAGAAATTAACATACGATTATTAAGGGAAACGGGTAAATAAAAGAGCATAATTGGAAATATTTATATACTTTGAATTTTGCAGTAATGCAAGAACACTAAGTGATAATTTTAATTTGTCTGTATTTATAGCCATATAACAATATGCTTTGAACCAATATTAAATCACTAATATTAGCTGCGAACTTTTCAAACCTGTAATTTTGAATGAAATGTTAAAATTCAAAGGATTTTTTTCCTGCCTACATATTCCTGTTCTATCTTCACTAGTGGCAATAGAATTCCCTCTATTCAAAATTTCCCTTTAGATATGAAATTATTGTTCATATCATTATCATACAACCAACAGTCGTACTGTTCATTCAATAAATTTGTTGGCGAGGAAAAAATTTTTTTTTCTGCCGTCCCTTTTTAAAATTCGCGTTCCCTTTTAGCTAAGTAATTGCACCGAACACGAAAAAAATAATTGCATTGAATGGCTATTGAACTAGAAAAAATAGATCGAATAGCAAAACAAATCCAACTCCTGACATACATAACATTCGATTCGCTTTGATCCACCGCATCTGTGCCTATTGTTTACAACGTACTGCTATTCCAAATGAGCTTTGATTTCGATCAGACAATGCCACTTAGCCCCAAACTAAGCAAATCCTTTCCGGTACTCATCCGTTTAATTATAGATAGTTTAATTTCCCCGGATGTGCAGGAAATAATGACAAGATCCTCGACACTATTCTTGGATTCCAATTCTTGGTAGCGTAGGGCATATATACGTCGACGGAAATATTCTAGTGTTGAGCAAGCAATGACACATGCTTCCCGTTTTCAATATTTTTGTAACGAACATGATGAAATGAACAGTGTTTTTTCATCATGTTGGCCACAAAATTAGAAACTCCCACACAGGAAATTCCGCAACTCGCTACGACGTGTAGAGAAGCAGAATCGAACTGTTGAGATATCTCCTATTGGGTTTATTTCCCCTTTGGAAGCTGCATAAGGTTTATTGGAAACACGCATCTTGTGATTTTGAATCTATGTCTGATGAAACTCAGTTTCTACATTGCAATAATGATAGAATGTTTGATTATCTACCATGTGGACATCAGAATCTTGTACACTGGAATAATTTTAATCCTATAGATTTGGGACTCAAATTTGAGATCCTTTAATAGAATAGTGACAAAACTTGAGTCAATGATATAAAATTGGATGACAGAACCCCTACAAATTTTGCCAACACTAAAAAATATTCAATCTTATTTGAAATTTTTTAAGAATTTATTAACCTTTTATATTTTAAAAAGTAATTTATTGCCCAATTATTCACCTAATACAAAAACTTGTTTATTGCACCGAAAAATATAAATATCTAATTACTTTAATTTCCGGGAAACGTTAATCTGCATCTTATCACTCGTATTTTTAACAATCGAAATTTTGCATGCCATGTCTTGAATGGTGGCCGAGAGAAAACAACACCGTGTAAAAGGTTAAACCCTCTTTTCCCTAGTATCTACTATTAACAACGATTACGTATGTTGATGTTCTACAGAACAAACAATTTTACCTAAGCTTCCAAGCTTGACATACATTTTAAATACGGGAATAAATTTTAATTTTTAAATAAGCGAAATTTCCTCCTGCAATAATTCTTGAATTACACTAAACTAATATTTACATTTTAAAATTCAAGAAAAGTTATCTTTTCCGCGATACAAAATTGTAAAGAAGCTTACGTGGATTTTAACATTTTTAGATTTTCTTTTGTACTATTTTCAACAGATTTCATAGTACCTCAGAAATGCAAACCGTTTTCATTGTTTCGAATATTTAACTACATGTTTATCCCCACAAACTAAGGAAGGAAAGATTCTACAAATTATCGGAAAAGTTAACAGGAGGAACCATAAAGAGAAATTACATTACTGCAAAAGACAACGAACAAATGCTTTTGTTTTAAACAACACTATATTATCATGGGACTTAACTAATAAGCAATTTCCTATTTATTTGCGAGAACTGCGAATATCAAGTTATGCAACTGAAACTGGACAATCAATATTCCTGGTTTACTAGCTTGATGCCAAACTGTTAGCATTTAACAATAAAATATTATTTCTTTTGATTAAGATAAAAATAGAATAAATTAGTTATCACAGATTATTTGACATACCCATCGATATTCATTCGTCTGAACTGAATGTATTATCTTTCACAGGATAGAAAACAAATATTTGTTCAATAACACGTACATAAAATTATTCGCTATACATAAATGCAATTGTTTGGAATGAGATTTGTGTGATAAAAAAAACTAAAGATTCCAATACATGACGATGTTTAATTTTATTTAAATCTTTAAAAATGCAAGAATAAGGAAATTTAATTTATTCTAGTTTTTTTTTTTTTTAATGATCCTATTATTGACCGTTTACTCGTATAATACGAAAAAGCAACGGAGATGACAGAACGGCATTTCTTAGTAAAATAACGTTAGTCTGAGATAGAAGGATCTTTGTTTTAACAGATTTGAGTTCAACTAAAAAAAAAAAACCCTGATTATCGACGATTAAGCAAAACCCTGATGTTTTATATGTATTTGATCAGGTTCAAAACTCAATTCATGTGGTTTTAAAACAGGACGTTAACCAATAAGTTGATTCTGCGGTTGTAAAATTAGAATTTTTTTTATGCATATGCGCGATGACTGACGTGATATGCTGGCTTTATACTCCTAGTTACATTCTTACCTATTACATTCTTACGAACATGCCTTTTTTTAACGTTTAAGGAAAGTACACTGAGCCGATAAAAATGCACATTCCTTGATTTTAAAATGAATGGCGATATCAGAATTCGTTGGCTTGTCAATGATCGAATGACGTAAATAATTTACAGATAAAATTAAAACAAAACGCATTCAACTGCAAATGATTACAAGGAATGTTAATAGATAACTGAAAGCTGTTATCAGAATGGATGGTCTTTCACAAAAACTTGAAATCAATCTCCCATTCAAAGCAATTAACAGCAGTATTACTATCTTATCAAAATGATAAACACAACATAGATCAGGAATTTTCTCTAAAATGAACTAACAGAACATTTTTCCAGAATAAATGAAAGGAACACGAGATGGAATTAATATCGATTAAGATAGCGCATCTATAATCAAAGACAGACGTGGCTGTGTTATGTTCAAAGTGATATGCATGCGCAGTTAACATGTGAACGAAAATTTGCATTGGCTGTCGATTAGAGTAACGATGAAGTCTTTATTTTAGAAATATTGAATTCAGATACAATTCTTTATTTAGCATTAGACATCAAGAATTTACGAATTAATTTAGACAGGTTATTTTGATCATTAAAAATAATTATTTCACGCATTTGTAAAATATAAATCCAATTCGAAATAAAAGACATTAAATATTGCAATAATGGGCATTCATAAGCAAATCGAACTTTTCCTGATTTCTAGATCTTAAGCTATACAACTCGGCTAAAATCTAGAAATGAGTACAAACTAGCTAGAGCATTGTGATTAGAAATGTAATAATTAAAAATGCCTCATTTCAATTCAGTACTATGCTGAATTAAAATAGTTATTTTATCTAAGTACCTGAAATTTAAAATTCCCTGGGTTTACATCAGTTTTTCTGTCCCTTTGAAATATATAAAGGTTGGATAATATAGTATTTATGTAGAGAAACTAATTTTGATTGGTGTCAAAAATGTATATTTTCTTTCAATAATTTTAAAATACATACACAAGTGAACTGTAATAGCAGAAAATCTGAAATAATCTTGAATAGATTAAATCAAAAAGTTTGATATATTTAAAAAGAAGCTCAAAAAGCTCTATATAATGAATTTTAGAAAATCATCGCATCATGTGTTCTTTCTTCGACAATTTGAAAAAGAAATAAAAAATTCAAAAATTGATTAGTTACCAGCATAGCTGTGGGCTTTGGTTTCAATTAAGTTGAAAAGTTCTTTGACTTCTAATTAAATTTGGATAATAACTGAAAATTTACTTTATCCTATCTATTTTTTCCTTTTGCATAAAAATGAATATAGACCTTTCTGAAGGTACCTGTTGGAAAACAAATTATTTGACAACTCTGCGAATGTTAGGAATCATAAAATTAAACAATGAATCATGAATGAAAGTGAATTTTCACAGCTGAATACAAAAAATTATTCTATTCCAAATAATAAACTTGTTTTAAAAGCAGTACTAAGCAACTTATAAATTTTAGGTAATTTCAAGTAAAAAAATAATTTAAACCTTTTCATATTTTTAAAATAGAAAACAGTATTTTACATTCGACATTTAAATAAAACCTTCATAAAAACGTACAGCATTTTCAAGTGATTAATAGTTACCGAAATCGATTTTCTAAGACAAAATTTAAAATCGCAATGCACAGAAGATGCCACTCATAATCGAAAAATCACTATGTTCTCATTTATAACTAAAAACAAGAAAATGCCTTACACCATTTCACGTCAGTCTAAGTACCAAATAAATAAGCGGATATGATGCAAATTTTCACGCCACTTAGGTATCGGATTTCTCATCTAGAATAACATTTTACTGAAAAGCCGATGAAAATAAGAGTTTGCAATCTACTTTTGAGACATTGTTACAATCGTGACGTCACATTTCTAGGGCAGCAAGAATGGGATAGAAAATTGACTAGAAGAGAACCACCATTTTTATTTAAGAAACCATTGCCTGTTTAAGGATATAACAGACATTCAACCAAAATCTTTTTTCTTTGGTCCAAAATAAACAAAAACAATATTCACGGTTGGCATGCGGCGGTAACAAGCGTGAAGCAAAGAGGAAGTGGATTTTTACTTCCTTCACAAAAACCTTGACGAAATGACCCTGTTTTTGACCGCGCTCTTTGCCGCATTTACCAAATTCTTACGACTAAGTGGGATAATTTTTTTAGCTACGTTAAAAAGGTACGTTGACATTCTAAAATTTTACATTTACAACCTGAAAAAACAGTACTAATTCATTTGAATCTAGTTACGTTTCATAAAACTGCAGAATATTTAGTAGCTGATAAAGTTGATTTGAAATTAAATTTGCTTTCTTCAAGTCTCCCGATTGTAAGCTACATTGAAATATATATTGCTCTTAATACTTATGACAATCGTCTGGCAGAGACTAAGAAGATTGTTCATTACCAATACGATACATGCTAGTTTTTCTTTTTACAGAATTAAAAATCAGGATTGAAGAAAAATCAGATACAATTGTCTTACAAAATTAAGATGAAAAATAGTCGTACAATTTCCCAATGGTATAAGGAATGATAAAACATTTTTTATGGATAAAATTAAACAACATCTCGATGAATTCGATTTAAAAAAATGAATACACGTAAGTTGAAGAGCATTTTTATGGGCTTCTGCTACTGATCATTTTAGTTTTGCCAGTGATCCTCTGAACTAAATATAGGCACAATAAATAAACAATTCAGCTTTAACTATTAACATATATAAATCAATAAACTTGAATATATTTCACCAATGGCAGACTTGTATTACGAAACTCGAGTAGTTTTAATTTTCTGCAAATTGTACCATTCACTAGAGATAAATAGGTCCATTTAAAAATATATTCGCAAATGATCTTCATTAGAAATTCCAAACATAAAAAACAAACATCTATTATATTAATTAAATACTTAAAGACAAAAACATTAAAAAATCTCGGATGCAGAACATGTTCTTTTCATTCATTATGAGCATTTTCTTAGCACACGGCAGAAACGTGACACACCAGCATCTGCGATTTCCGATAAAATTCGATTCGTGCGATTTCATTCCCCTTTCCCCCTCACCAATACAGAAACTTTAAAACACGCGAAAAGCACCCCCTCTTTTTTTCCCCTTATAAAAAGGGGAGGATGCTTAGAAGCAGAATTAATGAGCAGGCTATAGGAAACGAAGCTCTTTCAAAAGAGAACCTAGTAGATCGCAGCGCCTCACAGGGGTTTCCGTCGTGTTTTTTTTTTCAAGCATTCTTTTTGGCATTGAAAGCACACGGATAAAAGCAGATTTTTTTTTTAAGCAACAAAGCAGGAAGAAAATGCAGGCGTGCCTAGCGCGTGACATCCTTACTTCTTTCTTATTCCCGTTCCCCTTCTATTTAAATTTTGCAGCTGCTCGACGCACGATCGTTTAAGAAAAGAAACTATGGCGAGGCGAAATTGAATGAAGAAAAATGATAAAAAAATTAAAAATATACATCTTTTTGTTGAGACGATTCGATTTTCTTTATTACTATATTCAGCAGTTTAATATGAGTACTGGTTAAAAAGATTACATAAAGTAAAATAATTTTCTAATATTCGGGAGGTTCATTATTTATAAAAGTTCCGATACAATTACATTTGAAAAAGTTATTAAATCTTTATAGTATTCGTTATAACTCGAATTCGAGTTCAAAACAAAAAAAATTGTAAGTTCATAAATATTACAATTACTAAAAATGCAATCTAATAATCAAGCTAATTATTAATTTTAATAATTAACATTAAAAAACTTTAAATGATAAAGTAGCCTTAAACTAATCAAAAAATAGTTGCAATGGATATTATTCGGAATAAGATAAACTAAGATTTTCTTTGCATTTTTTGTAGTAGGAAAAAAAATTTCAGCAAGTATGAAAATGGACATTTATAAATATAGAACTCGCATTCTTACTATTCTTATAGAAATAAAATAGGAAAATTTAAAATACACGATTAATTCTATTTATAGACAACAAATAAGTTATGCATTAAACAACTTCCTTCTTGGTCCTTCATTTGACAAAAAAAAAAAAAAAAATCTAAATTAAGTATTATTACAATCTTAAATATAAATATTAACAATAAATGTTATATGTTAACGAGGTTAAAAGTGACTTTACTTTTTTTTTTAAATTAATCGATTTGTGTATTAAGATGAAATCATACCTTCTAAGTAGTATATAGTCTTCAAATCCGTTTCATTCCGTAAACATTTAGCCACAAAAGCTGCTGTTGATTCCTCTCCAGTCATATCACTGAGATTTTTGACATTTAGCCCGTAGTCGTCGTAAAGCACAACAGGAAAACACTGATTGTTTGTTAAAGACGTTCGAATATTACTGTTTGGAATCAAAGTCCTCAGTGGCAAACGTCCGCCACATCGTCTTCTCAGGATTGCTGGACAGTGGACATTTACAGAGTCCACTATGTGTCCATTGTTGTAGGCCACAAAGGATCTACAATCGAGTGTGAGTACCCGGTGCTTCCTATCCAGGTTACTATCGTCCGTATTTTCATTATTCTCATTCACATGAATGAATGCTCTGAGCTGTTCAGGCGAAATACCGTACATGCTTCCCGCCAAAATGTGGTGCTGCCGGGAGCGACGCGCTTGACCACTGAACGCAGGCATCAAAAACAACAGAGGAGTTTGAAGCTATCGTTACTAAAAGCTTATCAAAAACTAAAGAGATGTAAACAGCTAGCGATAACTAAGGATAAATCATTTTTCTTCGCGAACAAAATAACCAGCGTACCTACTACCCTTCTCAATCACCATGGGAAGCAAACGCAAACTGATTCTAGTCGGACGAAAGACTCAAGTTATGAATGAAATGGTGCTTTGCTTACGTAATCCTGACTATATTCTTCCGCGCAGTAAAGAGTTCTCAATTCTCGTTCTCATAATTTTCAAAATAAAGATTATAAAATAAGTTATATACAAAAAAGCAATAAAGGAAGAGCAATATTGAAACTTTACAGGTATTTTAAATGAAAATTTGGTCTTAAACTAAGGCGGAAGAATACAGTGTATGAAGGAATCAATGGAGAGAATTCGTAGGTGTAAACATTGATTCTCATTGGTTGATAGATTTGGAAAAATAAACAATATTCATCACTGATATACTTACTATGAATTTATAGATATATATTTAAAAATTTTAAATTAATATTTTGAAATAATATTTAGGGCTAAAATGTTCCAAATCAGTACTTATTTTTGACCAATTAGATTACAGCACGTGTGGACCAACGTGGTCACCGGCGCTGATATTTTGCTTTTGCAGAAACCAGGCGGACGATTCTATCCTTGTCAATATTGCCGGTTTCTTAATTTTTTGTGCAATTTTAATCAATGCTTTAATTTAAACTTTTATAATCTGATAAATTTTAGATTTCAAAATGGCTTTTGATGTTAGAAGGTAAGGATTTTAAAAAATTTGAAATTATAGATTTATGCCGGTTTATTATTAGGGTTACGTGTTTGTTTACATAGCATTAATTTACTGAAATAAGTAAGATCTTCTCTTCCCAAGGGCTTTATTAATGTTATATCCTTAATTTTTTTGCTTGTTAAAACTGCTGGGAACAAAGTTATGCTCATATAATTTTTTATAGATAATTTTTTTAATGAGAAATATGATTGGGTTGTATAAATCTTGCATTAAAGAAATAACAATCCCTTGTAATCATCTGTTTGATCATGGAATAATCAGATTTTTAAGCGTTTAAATTAATACTGGGTAATGTTATTCTTTTCATTCCCCTATTTTATGATGAAATAAATCTCTGATTCACTCATTTACCTAATGTCGGATCAATATGTTATTGTCTGTTGAAAATCGCAAGATCATATTTTAAAATTAAAATTTCGAAACATCGTTTTTTTTTATTTATTTAATATAAATTACTGTACTTTTTTGTATAACGTGTTCAATCGAATTACGTTTGTCTTCAACAAAATAGAGATAGAGACTCTGATCCTTACAGAACAAAATGCCTCTAAGAATTTATAAGCAAAATATTCTTTAATGGGTCTATTAAAATGCATAGTAGGTAATTCTCTTTTACTTGAATTGAAAATAAACTGAATTTTAAATAATGTTTTCTTTTTAATTGTACGTTTGAAAAACTGTCATGAATTTGACTTGGAACATATGGTACATTATGCCATGAATATAATGAATAATAATTTAAAGAAATTATGTAATATTTTACTGATTTTTTTCCTTTAGATAGATTGGCTTTAGTACTAAATATTTAAACTTAAGTTCTAGTTTTTAGTAGAGATATCTTATAAAGAATTTGCATTTGGTAAAGCAGTCTGAAAATCAGTTTATTATAATCTTTATAATATATTAATAGAAACAAGTAAAAGGTTATTTGCTTTAAACTTCAGATTGTATTTAAGGTAGATCCAAATCATGAACATTCTTAAGATGGACACAACGTGCATGTTTGGGAACAAATAGAAATAATAGAAAGTGAGTATTTGTAAATCACCCATAATATTTATTCATTTAGAAAGGGATGGCTTCTATTTGCCTTAAGTTCTGTAAATTTATAGGTTTAGTGAAAATAATTAGTATAAATAGTTTTAATTCTTCACTATAAAATTAGTCATTAAATTTTCTAGAGAGATAACTGAAAGTGAAAGGGGTTTATTTTTAAAAACGAAGTAATAATTAAGCAGCCTATTTGAAATCCATGGATGAATTACATCTATCAATATATATTCTTTGAAGAAAAATTAAATTGAGCAATTTTTCAATTGAATGTGTAAACTGAAGATTTAATTCCCCCCACCCCCCAAAAATCATTAAAAAGCAGTTTTTATAGTCTTCTGATTCCACAAAAAACTAGTTTACACAGTTTTATTTATTCAGTTAATAAAAATTCAATTTATGAATCAAAATTCTAAATTTGTTATGTATTTAACTTTTATTTTATAAAGTTATATCAGATGTATCACAAAACAACAAAATACTGCTATTAAAATTATAATAAATATATTAGCTATATTATCATTAAATTTTAAATTGTTTTCTTATTACAAATTAATTCTTGCCAAAATGTGTCAGCAAACATAATCTGTGAAATTATTGTAAATACTTTTTTATTTGTGTATAAAGTGCCTGTTTTCGCACATAAAAACACTTCTAATTTTAATTTTCTGATTACACATCTAATTAAATTTTTTAATTTCTTAAATTCTATCTAATTTTTTTAAAATTATTTTTGTATTCCTATTTTACCAAAATAGGGATGGGAGGGGGAGAAGCATAGAAAAAGAGTTGTTGGGATTCCATTAAATATATATATAGAAAAATGCTACAGAAGTTTCTTATTAAAACAAAATCGTATGGTTCAAAAAAAAAACAAAAAAAAACTGAGAATCAATTTTATTTTTTATCTCTCTGCTGAATAGAACTATCCAAAAGTAATATACATGAGTTTCTGAAACAAACTATATATATATATATACTGTATATTTGTAATAATTTTAAATGAGATAACTATTGTGTAGCTTAATTTAAGCATATGTTTTAAATCGTAACTATGACATGATTTAAAAAGGAGATTGTATTATATGCTGATTTATCATTTTATTATATATATCGTATTCATTTTTTATTCAATTAAAAAGGAATTTTTATGAATAAGATGTAAATTTAACATGAATCACTAATCTAACATTAATAATATAATTTAAGTATAATAAGTTTTAAAGATTATTCGGAAAAAAATCACATAATTCTTTGTAAGAAACACTTTTAATGGCATTATTATTATTATTTAAAAATTCACCTTGAAAATTACATGATTGAAATTCTATTTTCTGACAATAAAATATTTTGCTTCTGAATCATTTTTGCTGCCTTTAGTTTTCTCACTGGGAGATGGGAGGATATATGCCCCACTGACCCTAGAGAAATTTGAATGTTTCCCAAGACCTTTCAATGATTTGTACCCTCAAATGCTATTTATAATTTACATCAGGAGCATAAAAGTGATTTTTTGTAAATAAACAAGTTAATTTAGTTTCACATTTCAATGCATCTTCAGAATGTTAATATTTTAGTTTAATATTCTTATTTTATTAATTTTGTGGAAATATATATATTTTTTTTATCATTATGACTCCATATTGCCTAACATCCATATTTGTATAAAATATTGATGCAGTCTTTCAACATTTATAAATATTCTAATAACTAAGTGTACATAATGAAACATGCAAGAATCTTACCAATTATACTTTAGAAAATGATAAAATTATTTTAATATAGTATAAGTCATAAAATTTGTGAATTTATTCATTTGGCAACTAAGAAAATAATGTTCTTTAATTAACTTGCTCTCAGTTTAGTAGACATAGGCAACTTCCTCGTTGGAAATACACCATTGTATGTAAATACTAATTAAATATTTTCCTTGATAGTATACCATAAAGGGTTTGACAAAACATTTTATAACATTTGGAAGATTACATAATAAGTTTCTTAATTCAAAGTAAACTTTTATGTAATATTACATTTTTATCAAGATATCATGTTTTTCTTTCAAGTTTTCAAATATTTTATAATTAGCTACTGATTTTTGTAAGAGTGCTATTTGAAAGTTATATGTATATATATATAAAAGTCTAGATCTAATAGCCATCTAAAAAATCCACTTAATTCACATACAAGGGAGAAAAAAGCAAATTACTACTTAAAAAGATTAATTTCTTTTCTTTGGTTCTTTTGCAAATTTATATTATGAAATATTTATTATAAATTAAATTTCATTAGGACCAGATTAACAAGTAGGCAAATACCTAGAAGCCCTACAACATTAGAAAGAAAGGAATTCAATGCTTATTTTCAATTTGCAAGACCCAAGTTATCGAATTTGTTCAAATTAGAATCAAGTTTCTAATTTTCTGAACACTAATGTTGACTTGTTTTCATATTTTAAAATTGCTTGCATCTCGGAACATCCAAATGGCAGATTTTGATATTTCTTGGCCTTGGGTAATGCAGATTATGATTTCTTGAGGCAATGCAATGAGATTTCTTTTAATAAGATAGTCAATTTAATTTCACATTTTTAACTTGTTAATAATTCATTTTAAGTGCATAATTTTTATTTTAATGTTTTTCTTTTGTTTTTATTTATCTATTATAACTTTAAACTTCTCTACGTTGATGTTTCTGTACATTGTTTGTGAAGCAAGGTTGCAATTTTATAAATATTCAAATTACTAAATAAACATATAGGAACCTGACAAATTATACTTGATAAATGTAATTCATTTTATTGGGTGATATAGCAATGACCAATAAATTTTGGCTTTATGATCATAAGACTGCATTTCATTACCAAATTCCATAAAAAGATAATTGTAAGAGACCTTTAGGATTATAACTTTAATTGTCATAAGTGTGGTTACATTCTGTAATGTGAAAGTTTGGAGACTGTGATCAAAACAGGATAGTATTCTTGTAATCTGACTCAAACCCATATTTAAAAATAAAGCCCATGGAGATTCAGAGTAGCACATTAATCTAATGTGGCTGGTATAAATAAGTATGACTTTGTTGAAAAAAATTGTAGGTTTTCGTATTTCTTGCCATACATTTTATTTTTGTTTTTTCAGATTTGACATTTATCGAAAGATTCCGAAAGACCTGACTCAACCTACATTAACTGGAGCTGTGATTTCAGTGTGTTGTTGCTGTTTCATATTACTTTTATTTATATCAGAATTTCTTCATTTCATTAATGTTAATGTGTAAGTATTATTTAAAAATTTTTTTGATACTTCTGATTTATCCTGTGCCAACATTGAATCACCGAATATTGCAATAAATTCTTTTCGCAATTAGCGTCCATCAATTGCATGCCATTAATGCAGAAATACCACTTCTTCCAAAAATTCTTCAATATGTAATTTGTTATATTTTTGTTAATTAGCAATTAATCATGAAAAAAATCATATGCGTATAGAGACTTACGAGACTAAAATGGTTTCATAATTAATGTTCATCAAATGTGTATGGTTAATTCTAAGTACTAATCTATTAAATTTAAACCTACTAAAAAGCGCTAAAATTTACATACATTCATGTAAAAATAAATTAGCAGCTTGTTTCCTTAGAATGATTATAAAATCTGTGTTCTAAGTAGACTGTGGTTGCCATTGTCTTAATATTGGGATTGGTGGGTTATAGGTTAAGTCTCAATTCCAGGGATGATCTGCCTTATAAATGGATCTATTCATTCTGTTAAGGATACATATGCGTGTCTGATATTAGGGTACAGAAATTAAAAGAAATGGAGGCTGGCTCAACTGCCATCCTTATAATCTGATCATTATTTAGTCCATCCTAAAGTAGCCTTATGTTGCTTCAAAACAGGATGGTGCTTTAACTTATCTTACATAACCTTGAATGCTGAATACTTAAAATATTTAATAAATCAATAGATATTGTCTCTTTTGTACATTACAAATCTGTGAAGTATTTTCATAAAAATTAGCTCTTGCCTTTTCATTTTTATCTTCGTTTCAAATTTTCTTAGTTATATAATTGAAATGACATTTATAAGGAAACTCAGTAATGCAATACATATATTGACATTAAATTTGTTATCCTTGTTATCTCTGTATATGTATTTCTGTTTTTATCTGTTGACTTTTCACTATTGTTTGATTTTGTATGCTGGTAAAATTCAGCTTTCTTTTTCTTCTTTTTTTTATATTGCAAATAAAATTGCTTTTCGTTCTTGTTTCTCTGAATTAAATTTTTCATGGTCCTGTTTCTTTTTTATATACCTGGTATAGTAAATCAATCATAATAATCAATTCATTACACTAGCAGTTGTGATCACTTATTAAAAACAGATTTTGATCCTATAAAGGATATTACTTTTGAAACAGAAGTGTTAAAAATAAAAGTTTATGTAGGAAGAAAGTGGAAAATATTAAATTGTACATATGTTTTATAAATACTGTTTTGTGTCTACTTTCCAAGATTAATTATTTTTACGAGATTCAAAACTGATTTTGACTATTCTTTTTTATTGAATTATACGGTAAATTTTTATTTTCATGTATATGATTTTAATGAAGCCATGCAATTTTAAAATATTGAATCTTTTCTGTAGATTTAAATGTTTTTTTCTTTAAATTAAATGATCTTGTAGATACTCCTTTATGGGTAATTTGCATTATTTAGAATATTAGGCTGATTAAAATAATGCACTTTTATAAAACATGATTTGATACCATATTAGAATATTTATTTTTGGAATGAAAATTTTACTTCATAAGAATTTTTTAAAGTGCATGTATTTTATTTTGAAGTGTTGTGTTCAAAGAATTTTTTCTTTTAAAAATTTGATTTTAGCTTATCTTGTTTTATTTGCTTTAATGTCTTAAGTATCAAGAATTAATTGATTATCCACCAATCCTTGTTTGCTTGATTCCTCGTTCCTTTCAAATGCATTTTATATTCTTAGATATCATCTGACTCTTTTCCTGTGTGTTAGAACAGCATGCTTGTGCTTTGTGCTGTAGCTTGCACCTGCCTATTTCATTGTGGGTGTTATTTGATCAGACACTTGATGGTTCTATGATAGTAGTGTATACTCTGGTAGAGGACATATTTTGTCTCAATAAAATAAATTTAACGAAAACATAGAGAATTTCTTTTTAAATTTATTTGTAGTGGGATCCAAACTGAAGGAAAAAGAAAGCAGTTTAAAATATCTTATACGTAAATTTTCTTTCAGGAGGTCGAAGCACGGATTATTGAAGAAATGAAGCATGTTTACTTAGTACATCCTTTATGTACATCCTTTATGTAATTATGGTATATATTTTAAGATGCATAAAAATTGAACGGATACAGTTTTACTTTAAGTTTATTAATAGAAATAGCCTTATTTGCATCAGGCAGTAATTACTAAATAATACATGATAGTAAACAAACTCTTGGATTCAATTAAGACAGAAATTTTGAATAAAATAGAAATGCTTTATTAAATACAAAATGACACTGGCTCTATTTATGAAACCAATTGTTTTGATAAAAGTTGTATTGTAATGTAAAGTGTAAAAAATCAAAGCAAAAATTGCATACATCAATAAAACTTCATTTTAGTAGACAATTGCTAAAAAATTTAGAATGCTCTCTGGAAGCTTTAGATAATACTCTAGCTTACTTAAAAAAGAAAAAAAAAATGTATACTATTAGCAAATTTATTCTATTTACTAATACTGTATTTCTTTATGAATACATGCTATAAATTTAATAAGAAATATTTTGAAGTATACTTCATTTCAAGATAGTAGGAACAATATTTTAATAAAAATAATAATGAAAGAGAGCTCTCAATCTCTGTCTCACATTCTCCAGTAATTAGGTTTTTTTAAACCTCCTTTGTAATGCATGTATTCAGTGGTTTACAATTTCTGTCACTTAATAAATAAATAAACAAATTTTTACACCTATTAAAACTTGTTAATTTTGCAGTAATCTGAAAGGGAATTTTTAATTATCTGCATTAAATATCTCATTCATTATTTCCATTCATATATTGATTCATTCTTAATTTTTTACTGGTATTATCATTCAAAATGGTAAAAGTAGTTAAAAAACAGCATAAATGATGTATCAGTTCATCCCTGATTATTTGAAAAGAAATATTTTGTATAATTTTAACTTGCTTATATTCTTGAACATGACGTTCTTTTTTAAAATTTGACAGCTATATTTGTTAAACTTTTGAAATATTTATTTTAAATGATTGTATTTTTTTACATATATTAAATTTGATTTTTAAATGGTATTCAAAGTTTTAAATTAGAGCTAGAATGAATTTCAGAAGTAAACAGTTTGTTGTTTCAAAACAAGAAATAATTTTCTGTTGACTCATTTATTGCTTCAAGCTTTTTACAAATTCTGGGATTCTGATTTTCATGTAAATTTGGGAATTTCTCGTAGATTTTATCCAGGGATGTCTTAGGCATTTTTTTTAATTCGAAGAATTATTTAATTAATAAAGTTGAGCATTTGGATAGAATTTTTAAAAAATTCTTTGAAATTTTTTATATTATGTATATATATATATATATATATATATATATATATATAGTATAAAAACTATTGTATATTTTAAATTATTAAAAATATTGCTTTTCTATATATTTTATTAATTTCTTTAGTGTAGTGTTTATATTAAATTTAAATAAGTGTATTTTCTTAACTTTAATTTTATCCATATTTTGAATGCATAAGTTTTATTTTTAATGAGTTTTATCGTCTTTTAACTGTCCAAACTTAAATTTTTCTAATTATTTTTAAGTTTCTGAAATTATGTTAAATCGTTATTCAAATAGTGTTAGATCATATGCTCTTTTTTGAGTAAATAATATATTAAAATTCCCTATTAAGAAACTTTTTACGAAACAAAGTTTTTACTTATTCTTTTATGTGTTCTTTTATGTTTATTCTTTTATGTGTACAAAACTTTTATTTGCCTCATTTATCTAAGGTCGTTTTTCTCTGGTCAAACCATTTTCTCACGTTTCTTTCCTTCAAAAAATGGATTGACATAATTATGGAACAATCCACCTTTTAGAGCTGTCTTAAGTTACAGATTTATTCCAGTGAAAAGAAATCTCGGACATTGACGATACTACAAAGCATATGAAAACAATATAAATCTAACTTTCAAGCTATTTATTGGATTAAGAATGATTTTCTCTTTCATAGTTTGATGTCAAATGATTCATTCCAAGCACAATATCTATAGAAAGAGAATTTAATACTGATGGATTTTGAAACTGCTGTATATAAATATCAGCTTTGAACAAAATATAAAAAGGAATTACTTCTTTATTTTATTCTTGTTATTTCAACAGACCGCATAAAAATCGAGAAAGTATTGTCCGCAGATAGGTTATATAACAAGTGTTTAATGTATTGTTTTCGATACGAGACAACGCAGCAGCGGAGTACGAATTTTCAGTATGCACTACATATTATTTTTACCTTTTTTGTATAGGAAGTGTATGAAGAGAAAATGTAATTGTAAAAAAAGAGAGCGAGAGATTCTCTGAACTAGGGAGTGGGGATCACGATTTCGGAATGTTTTTATGTCTGTATGTCAGAGTGTATGTGAATATGATAACTGAGAAGTACCATTAAATTGCATGAATGAAATTTGGCTGGCAATTTTACAGACAAAATCATCGCCCTGTTGATAACTTTCAGTGAGTTCTATATAAATGAAAGTATACTGTATCACACCAAACTAGAATTTTTCTATGACGATAACTCGCGAAGAATGGTAACTATGTACTAACGTAGTAAATATTTTTTTTGATGCAACCCCAAAATCCTTTGCGAAATTTTGATGTTTGTCCGTTATTGATGAAAACTGGTACCGCACATTATAGTTAATTTTTTAATTGCATTTATTTGCATATACATCCACCGAAAATAATAATTACGTCTTTAGTTAATCTGTTTAAATACGCACCAATGAAAAAACTCAATAATTTGTTTTACGCTTTATCATGGCATTGATGAAAAATGCATTTTTCAAAATATTGTGGGGAATGGTAAAAAAATAATATAGCGATAAAATATTTTCAAACATTTACGGTCAGATAGAATATTTTTTGAATTAAAAATGCGCACCTCGAAGAGATTTTTAAAATTTTAGTAAACTAAAAATTACGGAAACTTTAGACGTTTTTCTCCAGAAGTACAGAAAATATTACAACACAAAAATAAATGTGCGTCATTTTAAAATTCCAAAGTTTTGTAATAATACCAAATTAATTCCTGTTAATTTTTTGTGTGTGTAATTTTAATTTATTCTCAAAAATATTTTTAAACTTATTTAAAAAACGTATTTCATTGTTTCAAAGAAATGCAAATTGTATTAATTATTCATCAAATATTTCATTCTGGATTTTTCTTTCATTACTGATGATAGAAGTATGAATATATGGCTTATGTTCTTCATAATGAGTAGGTTTCTATTTTAACTATGCTTTTTGTAAAAGTTTAGAAAGTTTATTATATTTACAATTACGGTTTTACCTTCACAAGTAAGTAATTATATGTTTTTATTTAAATGTG
The DNA here is from genome assembly GCA_026543865.1 of Argiope aurantia. NCBI lineage: Eukaryota > Metazoa > Arthropoda > Arachnida > Araneae > Araneidae > Argiope > Argiope aurantia. The sequence continues at coordinate 378,056 of JAPMOR010019045.1, read as the reverse complement.
GCCAATTTTAAATAGTTTCATCAAGACTGATGGTATATTAATTTAATTATTTCTGTTTTAAATAAGATGATAAAAAATAAGAAGCATAGTGTAATAGACTTCTAAAAGAGTGGTACGTATTGCATTGCTTCTTTGCAATATTTCAAAGACAGATGCTCCTATTTTCTTATTTTCTCGTATACGTAAGTATAAAGAGAAAGTATTTTAATCGTCAAAAATTCGAGTTCGATACTTTGACGGACTTACTCGTTTTAGACCTTCGAAAAACGCATTTTTAGAATTATGTCTGTATGTGAACAGGATAACTCAAAAACGTTTTGAGGCAGATAAATGAAATTCGGTTTAGGGACTTTACACCAGATTTGTAGATTTCCGCCAAACTTTGAACGAAATCCACTCAGAGGAAATCTGTCTGTTCGAGTACAAGCGGACACTGTAACTACAAAATATAAAGAGATAGACCGATAAAATTTTATGTACTTATTTAACGTCTAAAATGCTTATTCGTATTATATTTGGAAACAAATCCGAATGCGAGGGGGGTGACCGACTGTAAATCTGTAATTTTGCTTGCAATAACTGAGAAACGCAATGACTTAAATATTTGATGTTTGACACGTGATTTTATGGTTCCAGTTGTACTGTGTCAATTCTTGGTTTCAATCTTTCGAAGAAAAAGTGTCCAAAATACATATTTTCTATTACATTCCAAATTCATGCCCATAACACATTTCTGGGACTTGTATATTAACCGCATGCCAGTAATTAATCGCGAAAAAAATCGCCGAAGATCATTCTCTAATAGGGTCTTTCGTAATTATTTGTCTGTTAATACTCAAGTGGCGGTTTTCTTTATTATACTATGATGCATACAGCTCTGAAATGCAGGGTTGGAATAAGAAACCGAGCATTCGAGCTTTTATAGCCTTGCTCAATGACCGCAGTATTATGCGGAGGAGGAGGCGGGGGGAGGGAAGTAATATATTTATTAGAGAGTATACGAGAAGATTTCGAGGAGGTCACCAAGAGATAGATCTAACCAAACCAATATAAGCGTATTAAACTTCAGATGCATATATAGACGCTTTCGCTGTGCGTCAAACTACTTCTGTCGTAAAGACTTATAGGTCATGAATGTTTTTGATTTGAAGCAAGTAACTGTTGAGGAACAAAAAATTGACGTGAGTTTATTGCGATAAAATTATTGAAAAAAAAAAAAAAACCAAGATGCTATGTACTATAAATTTTTATTGGATATGTCGTATAATATTTATATGACGTGATGTTAAAATGGAAGTAATAATAAATAATGTCAGAGTTATAGTAAGAAAGCTATAATAAAAAAAAATTAATGACTTGCGTTCATGTTTTTAATGAGCAAAGCATTATTTTTAATATTTTGACTTTACTCAGTGATAAATGAAATGGTCGTTTTAGGGAAAGCAACCTGGAATATCATTGCACTCAGTTTAATATTTCGAAATGTAGTCATAAGCTACTTGTCTCTATAATTAAAGGGAATTCGATTTTAAACACTGAATGTCATTCGATGTTCCATCACTCACTTTTGAAATTTTGTGTATGTGTGTGTTCGCGAATGCAATAACTGAGGGGTATAGTTTTCCAACAGATGAATTTATTATGTGGTCTCTGCTCAAATTTATTATCTGTGTCGAAATTTGGAGGAATTTGCCAGCGCGACAAAGAACACATCCTAAATACATATTCGATTTTGTTATCATAATTATTTTACACCCACACAGGATTGCATATGCAAAAAAAAAAAAAAAAAAAAAAATTGCATTGCGATATATAAATGAAAATGTTATTTGCGTATTTGCAATTAATTATGCGTTTGCATTTGTATTGCTTTGTATTTGCATATTCATTAGAATCAGCTGAAGAACATTTTCACTATCTAATTTGCTTGATTGTACATATGATTAAAAAAAAAATATTCCTATCGCAGGCACGAAAACAAGTAAATGTCGTTTCATACTGATTATAATTTCTAAAGTCATACATGGAAATTAACCTAATTAATTACACATGCAGAGTTTGTAAAAATGAGGCTGCAAATGTAAAATTGCTTTGAGGCCTCTATTGAATGTCTTCAATATGCCATCGGCTTAGCTTTGCAATATGCATCGAATAGTCTTTGAGGACTTTGCGAAAAATCGTCCTTGTCAAATAAACTGATGAAATGGAAACATTGGTGGCAAGAATTATTTTGGATAATTTTAGTTGATTTTTACTTATGAAACGATGGCGTTGATTGCACAATGCACACCTGGAATAATTTTTGATCACACGTCATAGGAGACATCTTTATGTCAAAATAATTGAGGAAGTCTGGTAACGGCCTCTATCAATTCTTCATGCTGACAAGTAATTAATTCTCGAAGTTTATTTCTCAAAAAGTTTGTTCTATTTTGAAATAAATGAGTAAAAAGTCATATTTGTAGATTGTGTTTAGTTATGTTACTACAAAAGAACTTGCATTGACGTGCAGCTTTGATTTCTTTTGTTTGATGTCTATCTCGTTTTGAAGTTATATGAGGAATATTATCAATGGACTCTTAAATCTAATTAAAAATTAAAATGAACTGAAAAATTTCATAAACTTGGACCAGTTAACTGCACTTGAGCCAATAGTTCATTTTTTTTAGTTTTACACTTCAAATGCTCATTAAGGCATTTGATCCAAGATGGATAATAAAAGTCCAACACATACTTGGTCTCCTTTGGGATAGAACCGTTGGTTTTTGAAATATTTCATTTAGTTTCATTCACTGTGTTCACATCTCGAATTTTTCTCAGTCGTTATTTAAAGATGAGTTCTTTGTTTTTCTCGCTTTAAAAGAGATAATATAGAATTTCTATTTCAGTTTTATTCTTGTGTACAAAAGATTGTCTACTTTTATGTTCTAAAGTACAACTTGATAAGTTTCTTGACACTATGCCATGTTGCGGAATTCACACATGTTGCGTGATTTGAATTTTTTTTTTTCTTTTATTCGCAATGAAGTTAAAGAATATCCAAGACAAAGCATGAAATAAACAAAAGAAATTATGCCTACAAATAAAAAAAAAATTACGAATCCCACTGTTAAAACATGGGAACTGCGAAATACGAAAACAATGGTGAATTGTGAAGTATAACTATTTTTTCATCAGCAACATTTTCTTTCATCTACCACAAATATGACAGATTCAACTGTAGAAATGTCTACAGTTGAATTAAAAATTGTAAAAACCTTTGGAAAAAAATATTTTTTTCTGAAACTTATGCCAGAGCATAATCTTTTACGAAGTATAATCTTATACGAAGTATACAAAGAGAAATTATTGCAGCAAATTCAAACTCGAGACTTCATGTTTTAGACCACCCTGTATCCGAAAAACATATTTTTGGAATCATGTCTGTCTTTAAACTTTATAATTTAATGAAAAATAAAATTATATGCTACTTTCTGTGAGTTTTTATTAAATGTTGGATGAGATGAATCTCTAAGATTGCATATCTGTCTCTATGTATGTGATCACGGTAATTCAAAAAAAAAAAAAAAATGCAGTAATCTAGATAAATAAAACTGTTACGTGTAAATTTTGCTCCAATTCCGCCTACAGCGTGGCCAATTTGTCAGTGCGTATAAGGATTCACATTTATGTTAGCGTGATACTTAAAAAAATAAAACAATTTGACAGTGAATGAAATTTCTTATATGTCCTGAGACGAAAATTATGGATCTGTAATAAAATTTTGACTTTATGGGTCGAAAAGATGTAAAAAAATTAATTCTCGCTTATTTTCTTTGTATACGAAACACTAAACGCTGTATATCATTACACATGAAAAGCGAGATTGATGTAAACGTTCCCGCTTGCAGTCTTATCGTGATCTTCGAGTGTTTGCCGCGTCTCTTTCCAATTTTCGCGATACTTTCAGAAAATTTATATTTTTATACAGAGAATCAAACAGAAGTTGTTGCTTTGTCTACATAAATAGAGGAGAGAGATCTCACACGTTTTTTGAGTAATAGTATTAAAGTATTCATCAATGGGAAAAGAATTTAAGAAAGGATCCAAAGCAATAAATTTTACAGGGTCTTCCCACCTGTCCTAGAAAATTCCCTGAATTTTATTTTCCTGTACTCAGGGCACCGGAAAAATAATTGATTTCTCATTCGGTTCTTGATAAGAAGAGAATTGTGCAACCAATAATTTCGATTCTTAGACGGGGAAAAAATTCTATACTAAAAATATTGTTCCCTTATTTTAGATGGCATTATAATAGTCATTTTTCCTTTTATATTGCTTAACGTGTAACCCCTTACTATCTTTGCATTTTCCCTCAGTTTGGCGTGCCGGATCGAAATTCAGAAAATATGACCACTTTACTTAACACAATTTTTGAATTGAGATCTCAGATTGTTGATTGAGGCTATATATAAAAAGCCTATATTTTTATACATTGCGCAGCAGCAATCTAAGATCTTAAAAATGAGCTCATTTTAATTATGTTAGAGACTTTTTTTTTTAATAGTGTAACACTCTCATTGACAATCAACGCGACCCGTTTTAAATTCTTGTTTGGAAGGCTCGGCGCGTGCTAGCGTGATCCTCCTCCAACATTGTCTTATTCTTTTCGGGATGAATTAAAAATCAAGGACCTCCTCTTTCCTGCCATTGAGTAAGTAAGAAAGCGAAATTCCTGCAGTGCATCCGTTTCTTAATGAAAACCCCCTTTTGTTTTCGAGAAGAGCAGCACACAATGCTTCTCTCGGATGGATCGGATCGGCGATAGAGAGAATTGAATTGTCGAATCTGGATCACCGAGTCAATGGCGGGAAGTTGGCAGCGGCTATAAATGGGCAAAAATGCCCGTTTCCTTCCTGCCGATTCGCTTGATTTCCGGTCACTGATCTCCGGGAATGACCATTGTTTCTATTGTGCCCCCCCCTCATTCATTCTTCAAAAATGCCACCAGTTTTTCCGTTTCTGTATTATTTCTTTTTGTGTATTCGTTTGAACAGTTGACGTTTGCGTGGGCCGAATAGATAAGAGAGGGTATTGCGACCGATGACGAGGGAAAAGTTCATTTACACCATGCTTTTGAATGTGGTTCACACAGAAAATTAGGTGTGGGAGTAAAGTGTAGAATTGCCTGAGTTTCTGTCAACGGAAATCCGAGACCTTGAGGTGTTTTACACAAACACGAAACGGACAATCATTCGTGAAATTGGAGAGATCCTCAACGCGATATTATTCTTATCAATAATTGTTATAGCGCCATCATTACAGAAGACGACTCAAATCTCGTTGGACTTAGTCGAATTTTAATGTATGATCTGGGAATTAAATGTAGACTCTTCTAACAACTGTACATCGCTCCTGTGGAAAATGGAAAATCTTTTAAGCAATGCAGATAGTTTGTCTAAAGCAAAAGTTCTTAAAGTATGGTTTCAGTCTCAAATGAGTTCACTTAATACAGTTTTGGTATCGTGAAATCTTTGATGGTATGACTTTTTCCTCGATTCTAAAATGTTAGTAACCAAAAGTCATTGAAAAAGACCATATTGATCGAGAAATTTAATGAAAAGGTTTCAAGAATAAAATTGTTTTTAAAAAAAGGCATATTTCATTTGTACTTTGTTTTCGTAATGTACATATGTTTGAGATCGTGGGGATTTTTGAGCGTGATTTTAATGACGATTACAGTCAGTTATAAAATAAAGAATTAACAATTGATTTTAACAGCAAAATGGTACTTAAATTTCAAAGACGCGCAAGATATTTAATAGTGCAGTCAGTTAATTATAGTAAATATTTCGTTGTTAGAGTAATAGGTTTGAGTAAAGCGTTTCTCTGACATGGTTTGAATATACCATTTGTTTTTGCTCTAACTTTTGACATCAATTCTAATCTCTAATAACTGGTAAGAATAAAGATTCTAACAGAAAAAATGAATTGCTTCAAGGCTGTGAAACTATACAATATATTTATTGCGATGAAACATGAAAGGCGTTATAATTTCAAGAGCAGAAGCGGAACTCATGCTCATTCGATGATACATCTTGCTGTCATAATAACGATGTTAGAATGTCAGCATTTCTGAGGTACGTAGGATTATACTTGCGGTTTATATTGAACGCGTTCACAAGCCTTCAGATGGCCGTTCATAGTTGGTTCATCCGTTGTTTCAGCATCGCGCTTTATTCAGGGTCCTCAGGATAACTCACTGAATAAGTGATTTTGACCTTCATCCTTATTTCAGACTGACTTAAGTTGGGGGCGGAGAAGGTAGATTGAAGAGCTTTTGAATCATGCTTTTTTGGTAATGAGATTGCTTCCTCTCTTTTCCCTTTAGTATTGGTAGATACGAATTAGAAGAGAACTTGGATAGTGAAAACGCTGCTGCTATAGCAGTTTGCTTTGAAAGATATCACCCTCCTCAATGTTAAAAGTAATTAATTTTTTCTAATTTATCGAATTTGTTTCCATTTTGTTCCTTTTATATTTTTGTTCTGTTATTTTAATCTCTTTAAACCTCTGAAAGCTGTTCATATCATTTAAATAAATTTTTATCCCTGAATAAACTTAAAATAAATTTATTACATAATATATTGTATCTAGCATCATACATAAAACATCAGATTTTAATAGTTACATCATGCACCAGTAATAGGTAAAAATGTTTTCAAATAAATCGGATCTTAAAGAATTTATTTTGCTCTTTATTCAATTTATTTTGTAGCGTTGTAAATGAATATAATGGGAAAAAAAATCCAATAATCGTGTTGTAATTTTTTTTCTACCAATTGAATCTAAAATTTAATACAAATCTATTATTTTAGTGACAGTAATACCCATATTCGATAAATTATTGCATTCAAATTCGCATTGTTATAATTATCTATAGATAGTCTATTATTTGACTGATTCGGTTCAAATTTTGATATATATCTAAATTCTGACGATATAAACCGTTTTCAAACGTCATCCATTTAGTCCTTCGCTTTTTTGAGTTATGGTTTTTACGTTCCTACAGATGAACTGGCAAACAACGAATTTCGAACAATATTCGTGAAATTAAAATTTTACATGATAAATCATTTCATATCATAGTTTTTTAATACCTACATGAAATATTTTACTTATATATCATGCAGCTTTTGTGATTCTTCTGGATTATATCCCTTTTTAAACAGTTTATAAAATAAAGAATTGCAATATATTGAATTTATTATTACAGCTTTTTTTTTTTCATATGCGATTTATATACTGTTTTTCAAAATTCAAAGTAAACATTTTTTTAGAAGTCTGTGATGTTTACTTTTTTATAGTAAAAGAAGCCTCAACTATAAATCTATTAATATGTGTAAACTAATAGGGTTTCTATTTTTCTCGAAACAATAAACGACTCCTTTGTTAGTAATACAGAGAACTTTCCTTACGGGAGGAAATTTTGAAAACAAATCCCACTTTTCAAGAAACACCCACACGTTACCTGTTGCCATAGAGATGCAGCGATCGTATGTGTTGGAAAAACCGAGCCCACACTTCGCTTTTGTGCTTTCAGTCCCTTTCAAAACAATTTTTTGTCCCTCCCCCCAACTTTTATTTCTGCTTCAATGTCTCTGTTTATCACCATCATTGTACTACATCACCTTTCTGAAAACGATTTTTAAAAGAAAAATACTGTGTGGAAATGTAAATTTCAAGCTTCGTTGGGTTTATTTGTGAGTCTTATACCACCTGTTTGTACACAAAGAACTCGGTTTAAGAACTAATTTTAGATGTTAGTGATATATATTAAATTCTTTCTCTTTCTTTTCATCGTGGAAAGGGCGAATTCATTTCGCTTGAATGAATTGGTATATATTTGTTGACTTTTAATATGCATCTCCCGCCTCTTTTGTTCATGTTTATAAAAAGATTTTCGAACGATTTTTTTTTTTTTTTTTTTTTTTTTTGATTGGGCGTGTCAAAAAATGGACTAATTTCCATATCCTCGCATTTTTGTTTGACGACAAACTAATGGTTTTTCGAAAGAGATGTTTTCATATTATGATGTTTTGAGCTCCCGATTAGCTCTTGTAAACATGTAGCTTAGCTCTGTTTTTAAAATGATGAGAGGTTTCTCTCTTTAATTTTTAGATCGAGATTATTCATTCACTATCGATATTTTGCATTAAATTTTTCTTAGATGAAGCTGGCAACAGTTATCCAAAAAATTAAAAAAATATGTAGTGAGGTATCATTTGAAAAAAAAAAAGCTTTTGTTTTTTTTAATTGTTATATGTTAAAAAATTATTTCATACATTTCCATTCCATTAATTGACTTTTTTTTTCAACTTGAAAGGGTAAAAAAATCGGAAATTTTTTATACAGATGATGTTTCTTTCTATTTTTCCTATTTATTGCCAATCAGATGCTAAAATTGTATATTGAAATAGTTTCAATAACAAAGGAATCCATTGAAATTGAATAATCTTTGAGTGGTAAATTTTACTCAAATCAATATTTGATATCAAAATATTATCTTTAAAGATAAGTTTTAAAAGAGGACTGTATTAAGATATCCCATGTATTCAATAGCAAAATAAAAAAATCTTTTTTCTAAGATAAATCTGGCAACAACTATTTACGAAATTAAAGAAACTTGTTATAAAAAAAATTGTCACTTGTTATAAAGAAATTTGTCATTTAGAAAGAAAGATTTTGCTTTTTAATTGTTATATATTGATAAATCGAGAGAGAGAAAGAGTTAGCTAGTTGGTATAAATTGTAAATGAAATACTAGTAAAATTGATTTGAAACAGTAATGTATATTTTTAGCTCTAAAATTATTCTGAAATAAAAAACATTTTTATTCCATCGATATATAAATATATTCAATTTTAACGTTTTTCATCAAACGATTTCTAAAACAGTCTAAAAGTATTGTCAATAATTTTATGTGTATGTCTTATTGATTGGAAAATAGTTATTTCAAATTTGCAATGTAAATATTTCTGTAAATCATATATTGAGCATCATTTAAGCTGAAGTAATTGTTAGAAATGGATCAATTGTATTTAAACAATTTGGATAAAATTTTCCTGTGCTTAAAATATTATTCTTGGTAATTTTTAAATGTTTTGGGAAAGATAAAAAAGACATTCGACGTTTTTTAAGAATTAAAAAATAACTATTTTTTTAAAAAAAATATTAAATTATTTTTAAATGAGAGTGATAAAAAGCCCATATAAATATATTTTCAATTTTTAATAAAATAATTTATGTATTAAAACAGTACCAAAGATTTCATTTTTGTGAAGTGAATGATTTTACATGAAAACATTTTTTAAATTAGTATTTTCTTTCGGCAAAAGCTGGATAAAGAGAAAACCAAAACAAGCTGAACATCGAAACTGTTGATATGCCCCAACTCTGAAGAAATGGTGGATGCGATGTCACAATAGTGTGGTATCTGATGTATCAGTTTTGATAAATTTGAAAGATTTTACAGATTTTCCTGCATTTCGCTATTCCATGGCATAAAATTGAAGATAATCAATAGCGCGAAGATGACAAAATCATTTTTGTTATAATGTTATTATTTACCTACAATCCAGTCATCGCATATTTTCCTCCCCCTCAGCAAATACTCTCGTCTGTCGCAGATTCGAAGACCAGACATCAACTCGTTAGAACCGCGCTATGGTGCATATTGATAAACCTACAAATGCGAATTCATGATTGCTTTTTAAAGGTCTAAAGTAAGTTTATAATATCTGTATTATCTTTTCAATGTATTTTAATACTCAAAGATATGTAAACATTTGTAATTTTAAGTTTTTATTGACGTAGTTGAAATAATTATTTTATAGAATCAATCCCACGCTATTTTTTGGTCCGTGTTTTCAAATAATGCATTCCCTTGTCATTGATTGTATCTTAGGCAACCTCCCGTCCAATTATTCTAATTTTAAACGTACTTGAGCTGCTCTCCCTGTCTCTTAGCATCCCATCTCATTAAAAGGTTTCTATTTGATTCCTGTTATTGGGGGAACTTGACGTAACATGGGAAGGAAAAAGACCCCTGTCATTAATGAAACGAGATTATTTAGAAATGGAAGATGGAGGGGGGTGGATACTTTTGAAAGGCGGGCAGGAAGGAATTACCCTAGCGATTAATTTCCCCCCTTTGAAATAGAGTCTCGCGTGGGCCCGAATAAAAGACCCCGGGTGAAAATGCAGCTTTTACCCCGCTGGGAAAAAAAAAAAAAAAAAAGAATGCCCGAGTGTGGGTGGAAGTGTTTCTCAACGATGCTTCTTAATGAGCAGTAGTATTTCGAGAATGATGTGGGTAGATTTTCGAGAAATGTTGTTGTTTTGATCCTTTTCTGATGTTGAAATCGAATTATTTTCAATAGAAATTACGGCTTCTTGTTTCATCTCTTTATTCCATTTTGGTGTAATGGCTGAATACTGCTACTGCATTACAGAAGTACACTTGTGAATAGGCGAAATCATTTTAAGTGCGTCTTATAAGCAGTTTTCTTGATATTCCTTATTCTTATAATAGATCATGGAAGAAATAATAAATTAAATAAACCAAATGTGTTGAATGGGAGATAGAATAAAAAAATTTGTGCAGACAGTTCAATTTGTAATCCATTATATCTTGGCTAATTTTATTTCCAATTATTTTCACTTGGAAGTGTTTGCCTTATTTTAACTTTTCCCATCCTATTTTCCACTAATTGACAGCCTTTATATTATATATATGGTAGCAGGTTTAATTTAATATAAGAATCTTTCTGCTCGTGATTACATTTAAGATAAATAATTCATGATCCTTAGTATAAGTACAGCAGAAAAACAAGCGGGATGAAAGAATGTTTCATTATACCGAAAAAAGAAATGTAATTTTTTGTAAAATTTCAATGAGATGCTTCAAGGTAAAATTTGAATTTAATAGTTAGATTTCTGTACTTAATATTATTGAGAAACCCAACAGGAGTTTTTTTTTTTTTTAAAATCCTTTCTTTTCTTCCTTTTTCCTCTCCTATCCGTGGGAATTTCTGTTTTACTCTGTTTTTTGACGCATTAGAAGAAACAAAAATAAAAACTTAAACAAGTTAACATTTGCAAAGCGGTTTAAACGCTTAAAAGTTTAAGAACTCTTGAAGCGCGTTATGTCCGCCCTGCAGAAGTTTCACTTGAACGCGTTAGCCGCGTTACGGACGACGAAGAGGCTAAACTTATGCTCCCCTTCCCCATCTGCTCCTACGTTTATGTATGAAATGTTATTTAGGGTCTGGCACATGTTTTCAGCAATATATCTCAGAAATTTTCTTAAATGCAATAGTACTTTCTCCCTTTTGAATTTAAAACATTAGTCGTCGCTTTATTAGGCTTTTTTTGGCGGTGTTAGCATTTTCCTTCTTTAATTGTGAACAAGGCACTTACCAAAAAAGGAATTAAACCTTTTCGACACGTTTAAAGCATAAGAATTCCATGATGAAATATATATTCATGGATGATTTTTAAAAGATCAAAAAGACTATATTTATTAACCTTAAAAATTGAAGCGTTTTTTTTAAATTAATTGTTGATAACTACTTATATGAAATACCAGATTTCATCGTTTTGAAATATTTCATACTTTTAATATTTTGGAAAAAAAAGTTCTCAAATTTATATAAAATTAAAATTTTAAGCAGTCTGACTTTTTTGTCTGTTGCATTTACTTTTGAATTTCGAACTTAATCCATCGGTGAAAATAAATTCTTTATAGAACCGAAAGAAGAACTGTTAACATGTATACGTGTTCTGGTTAAGAAATCTTTCTGTATGGAATCTCACACTGGGATTGTTTACCACTGAAATGAAAGTAAATGAATGCGCCACTGACTCCGAATTGGTCTGTTTTCTTGCTTCTCTCGTGGGCCGACGATTCTCTTTTTCGCATCGTAGAAGTAGGAGTTTCTTCACCTCTTCCCTTTGCCCGTTTTCGTCGACGGAGCAAGACTGTAGTTCCTCCAGTACGCATGCTCGCTCGTGCATCAATGGATTCTCAATTAACATAGGAAGGCCCGCTTTCATTCAAGGCGCGATGAACGTAATCCTTCCCCTGACATGGATCTGTGCCGAATGAAAATAAAGCCACATCGTGACGATGTCTTTTGTAATCTCATCTCTGATGGTTTGGTTCTTAGACAATCGTCACTGTCTTGTGTCTTCCATTCTTTTCTGGTCACAAAAAGTGTGTTGCGTTCTTATTTTGCTTTCATTTTCCTTGTTGTAAATATGAATGGTCAGATGTAAGGAATGGAACTTTTCTGGAGCAAATAAAGAAATTCGACTTGAAAGTTTTTAGTCTCTGTTGAGTTGTTACAATTGGGTCTGCAGTTTGAAGAAGGGGATAAGCGCTGGCAGATCAAAACGAACACTGCATACACAAAACCTGTGTTATTATGAGGACACTCAGTATTAGCTGCATTTAAAAAATAAAATCCAAAATCACTATAAATCGTGTGATAGTTGTAAAGTAAAGTGTTTCGTTTTGAAATTTCGTTAAAAAATTGATTTTTTTTTCTCTCTCTGTTTATTTTTTTTCTGGGAAATCAGTTTTTGGATTAATTTTTCTCTTTAAATCCCTGATTCAATTGAAGTACATCTCTTCAGGACACTGTAGAGGAAAGATATTAGTTGTCTTGAAAGTTCCCAATTTCAATGGGAAAAAGATTATAAACTGCAATATTTACTGTACATTCAATAGTTACCTTCAATTGTAGTATTGAATGCAGTTGACATGTAACTATTGCCATAAAGGCTGAAATATCTATTTGAATCATCTGTATAAAAACCCTAAAACTTAAAAAAAATTAGAAAATGTTTCTGTTTTGCGTCATTCCTTCCTGTAATATATTCTCTAAGAATTGATATTGACCGCTAGTTTTTTAAGATTTTGCTATTAAAGATGCATTAATCATAACCAAGCTATTTCTGAATGTAAATTTTATGATAATAAAATATGAGTCATATATAATATGTGTGTAATGATACCTCTTTATTTATATTCTAATTAATTTCCTAATTTTTTCTTAAATTACCCTTATTTATTTCTAACACACGCTCTAAAATATTACTGACGCTTTAATTCTGACACTTCGAGCAAAGGGATAAAAATTCTCATTACTTATGGCATACCTTTCAAAGATACCTAAATCGACTACAGCATTCCCGTTCCTAAATCGACACGTGTCAAAGAAATCCCTATAAAGCATAACGGATTATAGGACCACTCTCACCTGTGGACGTCGATCGGGAGCTTCCCGCAAACTGTCAGTAAAATGGACAGACATCAAAGAATCCGGGAAATCCACAAGTGAAAGTAAAGAAGGCAAAATGCGCCGAACTCAACGGACGCATTTAGTATAATCGGAACGAAAATTTGCAATTTGTAAAAAATTTACAATTTTAGAATTTTGCTATTGTGTTCTGATACAAACGGGCGTCTTCCGCCTTACATCCCCGTGTACAAATCATTTCATTTCCTGGAAAAATAAAAGAATTCAAAATCTGTGTTCTTTTCTGCCACTCATCTTCAAAACTATATATTTGTATATAAGTGGTGGAAAAAACTTTGAGACCACATGGGAAATTGAAAACTTTTAACTTTACTAAAAAAAGATACATTAAATAGTATATACAATACAAAAACATAAAAATTTCTTCATATTATTATATAAAGAAATTAATGTAATTATACATTATACTCAAATGATTTTTTTTTCATAACATAAAAGGGCGGAAAAAACTTTGAGACCACAAAGTTAAATATTAATTAAATGTATAGCATTACAATTTTTAGTACTTCGTGTGTTTTCCTTTCACACGAATTACTTCTAAAAGATGATTCTGGATGGATTTTGCTAGGTTTTTGCATGTTAGAATCGGTATTTTATCCCATGCTTTTAAAATAGCAGCTCTGAGTTCAGACACAGAATAATATTGTTTACCATTTTCATACACCAATGCTTGCAAGGATACCCCACATGTTCTCTAAGGGGTTGAGGTCTGGACTTTTGGCCGGAAAATCCATAAAACGTATATTATTTTCAGTTAGCCAAGCAATAGTTGAAGCAGACTTGTGCACTGACGCATTATTTTGTAGCAAAATCAAATTTTGATCCATAAGTTCATCTCTTAATGGAACAAAATTGTTCGCCAGTATATCTTGATAGTCAAAAGAGTTCCTATTACCTTTAGTGAACACAATATAAGTCTTACCTCTAGCACTGAAACCTGCCCAAACCATGACGGATCCACCCCCTTAAACTCGCTTTGAAAAATGCGTAGCATCCTGTCTCAAATCATGCCAATACTTTCTTAAACCATCAGGTCCATCTAGGTTAAATTTCTTTTCATCCGTGAACACTATTTCTCGTCACAAGTTGGGTTTTAAAACATTAGATGTTGCAAAGTTCAATCTTGCTGCAATATGACGTTTTTCAAGTCTGGGTTTACTTTTGAATTTTGCATATTTGATGTTTTCCGTATTACTCAGAATATTTCTAACTGTTCTAGCCGTAACTGGAAGCTCAAGTGTCGATTTTATTTCTGCAGTATGTGTATTGTCTTTAACAGACATCCTTATAACACTTAATTTCATTCTGGTTGACAGTTTTGATGGCCTTCCTCTATTTTTTGTACCATATCTGCATGGATCTGAGAGAAAATGATGAACCACAGTTTTAGACCTCTTGATTTTGCTAGCAATTTGCCTTTCACTCATTCCGCTTCCTCAAAATGCTAAGATTTTCCCTTTTTCAATTTCAGTCGGTAATTTTCCGCTACCCATAGTCTCAGTTGCTTCAACACTCAAAGAAATGATTTGATTAGAAAGTGTTTCTTTTCAGTCTCACAACTGCCCCACACAAAATCGTGCAAAAGTTACGTCATCTTATTATGCAAACATTCACTCTTTAAAACTGGTCTCGAAGTTTTTTCCATTTCATTACATTACACATTTTTCCTTTATAGCTACAATAAACGTATTTTAAATTCTAAATTCATTTTCTTATTTATTACATTTTGTATATAAGTGTGAATGTAAACTACAAAAAAAAAATTGCATTTTTGAATGCAAAAAAAAAAAAAAAAAAAGAGTTCAATGGTGGTTTCAAAGTATTTTCCACCACTGTATATCTATAATATTTTATCTTTCAAATTCTTCATCACTCGTAACCCAACGCAGCTGAAATAACCTTGTTTTTAATTATGTTGTTAAAATGTGTGAAGTATTTTTATAAGGAATTTTTTCCATCTAATATCATTTTATTATCATATTTATTACTTTCTTTTCTATTTTGATTTGAGTCGTAAAAAAATATTTTTTACAATGCAAGGAGCTGTGTTGCAGTAGAAACTTTTTATAATTAATCGTTTTCCGCGATACGTTCAGCTCAGTTGCCTGATCTTTTGTGTTTGAAGATATAGCGCGTTCGTAGTGCAAATAAGAATATTTGATATTTGCTAAATGAAACAACTGTGTTTCGAATAGCTTTCTTCTATTGCATATGTAAGTTTTTTATATAAAAATTTTGTAAATAAATTAAATTATCGGTGCTTTTCATGATTACACAATTTATTTGATAGTGCAGATTCTTGCATGAATGAAATGACTTGAAGGCACATGTTGTCTTTTATCTGGTTTATTGGTAACATCAACAACAAAAGGCACATGATTACGTTATAGTGTAGTAGGCCTAGAGAACTACACATAAAATTTCTCGGGAGAGAGAGAGCCGAGATCATCCCCCTAGTACAGGAGTCAAGTTCGCTTTAACTGGAGGGGGGGGGGGAGGAAAAAAATAAATAAACTAACATCAACAGTGAGACCGTGATATTTACATGATTGGCAGCTAGCTCCACCCAGGAAGACCACGTGATTAACTGAATTCTTAGTAAATTTTCTTTAGTTTTTCACTTAAATTTTAAAAATGGGCGGTAACGTTACTGTGATTATTATAATCTTACATTACGTTTAAAAAATAAAATAAAACTCTGTGAGTAATTTTATAACATGAAACAAATGGTATCTAATTAAATTTGTACCATTTCCTTTGTTTAAGTACGAATGAATAAATAACTGTATGTGAAATTTCCAAATATCTTCCTCGATGATTTTAGATATACAGAACTCATTCTCAAATATTTCTTCATACTTTATTTAATTCACTTTCAGTGCTTTGGTTTCTTTTGATTACTTATACAAAAGTTCTTGTGATGATTTTAACCTTACCTACTTTGATTAGAAATGAAATAAAAGGATATTCTGAGAGAACTTTTGTATACAAATCAAGTAGAGTTTTGAGTGGTTTATTCCTTACATCTTGTCCATATATTACAGAAAAGGAAGCTACTCTGTTTTATTGTAAAGAGTTTCTTATATTAATCATCTCATTTTCTTAGAGTGCTTCCGTTCTTCGTTCTTCTTGGACAATATTTTCGAAAGTTCTTTTGGAGATTATTCTATCTACAAGCTGAGCAATTCAGAAAGAATTTTATTGACGCTAAGTTTGAGGTGGTGAATATTCGTATTTCTTATACTTTGGTTCCTTTATGGATTCGATTTGTGCGTAAGTTCTTGTGATGATTATAACCTTACCTACATTGAATAAGAATGAAATGAAATGAAAGTCTGAGAGAACTTCTGGTTATCAGTAGCTGCATTTTCTTTATCTTATTGCAAATGTGCGTGTTTGTATTTATTTTTTTTTCTCTCAATGCTTTGGTTTCATTATGGAGATTGAATTTGTATAAAAGTTCTTGTGATGATTATAACCTTACCTACATTGATTAAGAATGAAATGAAATATGAATCTGAGAGAACTTCTGGTTAAGAATGATTGTATTTTCTTCACATTATTAAAAAAAATAAGCATACGTGTATAGATTTAACCATGAGATTCTCTTAATGAGAAGTGAAAAATGAAATGAAATAACCCTTTCCTAGATTCCAGAATGGCCCGCGGACTGGGAAATTGGTAATAATCAATTCGGAGAAATGTCAAGGAAATTAAATCAAAAACTTGAGTTAATTTTAATAATTCGTATTTGACTTAACAATTAGCATTTTTTTTAAAAAATTGTTGATTAAAACAACATTGTCGACCAATGAAACTTAGTTAGTTGCCGAGCCAGAAACGGAGGCCATCCGGAATGTTTACATTTGAAATTTCCAGATACCGTAATTTCGACTATGTAGGATAGCCAGAGCACCGTAGGTGTGAAATTCTTTAAATTTTAAAGTATTACTATCTTGCATCTAATTTATGATGAATTCTGCTTCATATTGAGCTGTTGTTTATTTTAAATCAACTAATCAGTTCATCATTTTACTTTTGTATTCTATATCTTATATGTTTATCATTATATTAAAAATAACAATAAAATCAAAATTCCGAGAAAATCAATCAGTAGAAATAATGGCCACCTTGATTTTTTGGTTTCATCATAATTATTTGTGTGAAAATTCCTGTTATTTTACCCTTATGTTTAGTGAATGAACGTGCCATTAAACGCTCTTCTCAGACATTTTTTTAAATTTGATATGAGTGTACACTTAACCACGTTTATTTAATCACATTTTTAAGAAAATGCATGCTGAGCATTTATTAGTGCAAACCACTTTTCCCATCTCGTATAAATTTTTACCAAACAGTAAACATCATACAGAAATTCCCATAATGATTTTTGTCTTTTTTAATTAAAAATTAAATGAAAATATTTCTGAGAGAACATTTATAATCAACATTATCTGTGAAAGTTCTTTTATGTGTTACTTGCAAAGCCCTTAAAATCTAGCATGTGATGTTTAGAGTTCAGAATGTGAACGTCGGTATAGTCGGGTACTGAGATGCCTATTCGTTATGACCAATTTCTCGAATCAAAAGTCTGGCTTGAATTCATCTGTCTGCGATTTGGAATATAACAATCAAACTGGTAGATTTTTTTTAATACGAAGAATTATTTTAAATTTAGTTAACTTTTTGTGTAAACGTCACTTTTCTCCTAAATGGTGTATTCCCGTTTCAGATTTAGCACAAAAACTGTGATTTAATATGATAGCTCACTCAATGTTCCTAACGCAGATTTTTCAGTTTTACAGCGTTGTGCCGTTTCACTGTGAGAAACCACAATCATCCACCGAAGATCGCGGAGAGGTGAAAGGAAAAATTCATTTGCTTTTTATTGGATTGTTTTTTCCGTGAATGAAATTTGGAAAAAAATTAATTTTCGTATCCATTGTTATTGATTTCGGTTTTTATATATCATTTTTTATGTTTTGAAACTATTGATACTTCATTTAAAAAAATTGGGATAACATTTTGAAAAAAAAAAAAAAGAGATTTTTTTTTTAATCTTATGGAAGTGTTTTTAAGATGTCTTCCCTCGTCCCTACTGCCATATGTATTTTAATTGTTTTTTAAAGAATTTTAAATCATCACAGAGTTACAAATTTGTTGGTACTTTTTTATTATTTACTCGAAAATGTAGTATTTATTTCTGTTTTAGTTTTGAACTCTAAGCTAATTTAAAAAAAAGATATCTTCATGTTATATTTAAATGAATCATCCACATTTAAACGAGGCAGCATGTCACTCATTTGAGTGAAATAATCACGGACATGTGCCAAGGGTGACTCCATTTGTCTTCCGCATTTTATGCTGACATGTCTCTTTCCATTCAGTGCTATGAATTCCAAAATCAGATTGATGTGGCGCACTTGACGTATGTCATGAATGCATGAATTTATTCCATTTTTCACTTTTGTCTGTTTTTTCGTAAATGAAATTTGTAGCTGTTTTATTATCTATGTTATTCTTAACTCTTGCATTACTTTGCGAATTAGCAGCTTTGATTTAGTATTCGCTCTTTTTTCAAACGTGGTTGAATTTTGTATCAAGTCATCTTTCTTGTTCTTATGAGTCGTAAACTAATTTATTAATAAATACTGTTTACGCTACTTCATTTTTCCCTTTAGAAGCAGTTCATTATCTTTAGTCTGATTTTTATGAAACTCCATCATTGGTGCGAATACGTTTCCTAATGACAATTACGTGATGGTACCTTTAGATTCCAGTGGTATTTTATTTGTTAACAGCAACAGAAAAATTTCGTACTGTAGTTTGGAATAAACATTTATTTTGCGTGTACTATTTAATATATCCTTAACTTCGAACGAGGTATCTCTTCTATAAGAAATGTTCGTTGCACAGTAGAAATGAGTTGTAGTTACTAAATATTCACATTCATATTCGTTCTTTGCATTTTATCGACTAGTCAGTTTAGAAAAGGAGCAACTAAAAGTTTCTCCCCACCCCTCCAGATGTTGTCATTTTAAAGTTTACAAGAGGATTACAACGCATTGTTTGGTTCGCTCACCAAGCCCGAAGTGTCATTGTGTGATTTTTTTGAGATCACATAGTGATCCTAGCTTGCTTCGCCTCTTGCTGTATAGTTTGACATTTCTGCTAGTAATAAGAAATTATAAATACATTCATTACTAGAAGTACATTTAAATTATTTGAAATTGCATGAACGAGCTAACATTATTTTTCCTCACTTATTACATGCTATTCTAAATTTAAACATCTATTTCTAAAATTAACATTTTTTTTTGGTAGCAGAGAGATGTATATATTATTGTTAAAAGATAAAAATATGTAATTCTAAGGTGTTTAAAAATCAGTATTGAATTTACTTCTTTTTCCCTGTTTTGATAAAGATGTATTTCATCAAAATGACTTCGCTAATTTTATAATAGCTTTAACTAATTTCATATTTTGTAGCTCGTTATGTATAAGAATTGCCGCTAGATTATCGACAGATTTACTTACAATTGTAAGTTAGATAGTTTCTTAAATTATAGAGGAAAAAATCATTTATATATATATCTTCAGTTGTATCTTTGTTCATATGGAAAATCGTTTCCATTTTCTGTTTATGTTTTCAGAACCAGTATGAGAGACAAAATAGGTAAATGTCTAGAAGCCCCGAGATTTAATTCTGTGATTTCATTCAGTTTACAACATCCGTACTCGAACTTATAATATTATTTTTTCCCTTCTTTTTTTTTTTTTTACTTTGTTTTCAGACTTAGCTATAGATTATTGTAGTTTTTTGAGGAGGAGGAGGGCCCTTTGATTCGCACATTATAATATCTTGCAAACTTTGTATTGATATACTTAGATTGCATTAAAAATCGTTTCATCTTTTTATCATTTTGTCAAAGATTATTTTTATATTTAATTTATTTACACCCGAAGTACTGAAGCCAACTTCCTTGAAAGTGATCTACAATTAAACGTTTTGTCATTTTGGCATAAACACTTTCATCTTGAAAATTGCTTAAATGCATATTAAATGAAACTAATAAAATGAATTGGGTTTTAGAAGTTGGAGAAGAGAAAAAGATATTTTAAAAACGTGCTTTGCGTATACTTTCCTATTAAACTTAATCTGGCCGTGCATGTGTTTATTGTTTTAAAAGGGCTTTAGAAGAATATTCTGTCTAATGCCCGCATGAAATTTATTAATAACATTTAGAAAAGATTTACTTTAAATTAATTCGACATTTCTGTCTAAGGAGAAATATTATAATTCTATATATTAGTTAAATTCTGCTAGAAACAACAGAACTTATATTAAAACTAAAATCGAACGTAATGTTCGTAATATCTGATTACTCCTAACTAAGTATGCGATTGAAATCTTAACGTCTTCTCCATCTTTCCTGTTTCTCACGATTTTTTTATGGAAGACGGTCCGAGCACACCTGCCTGTTACATCCACGAGAGCTGGACATTGCTACGCGTGTCACGTCCCATCTCCTCAGCTGATGCCATTCACTAGAATGGGCCGTTTTCATCGAAAAAAAGGCTACTGCCACTCTGACCCCTACTTCCTTCCCAACACCCCCGGTTCTCACGGCTAAATTGCGCTTGCGTGTTGAGCCGGAGTAAATTGGCAGGCAGCTGTCGGCGTCAAATGATAATTTGAAAACGAGGTTTGTTAATGTCATCAATGGGAGTAAGCGGAAGTGCCAACGGAACTCATTTAGTTCCCTTTCCTTTGCCTTTATTTTTTCTACAACGATTGAAATCTCTGATTGAAAAACTAGGGGATGCGGTTAGGTGGCCGCACCGGTCGGCCTGCCCGGAAGGTGAGAGTGCATTCTGGTTAGGTCTGCTTCCGTGGTCCACAATACAAATTGGTTAGTGATTGTCCAAATGTAATAACTCTTAGTTTGGTGGTATCACTGTTGTAATCTTTCGAGAGATGCTTACATCATATGCAAACATTGAGAACTTTATACCTTCTTTTAAACATAATTAAACTTATAAACTGGTTTACTACCCTATAAATTGCAACATGTAGTCCGTTAGAAATGAAACAAATTGTTCTCTGTTAATCCTAGAAGCTAAGACTGCACTGGACGATACCTAACCTAGGACTTGGAGTTGCCAAATTTGACATATTGTTTCTTTAAAATTTTAAATTAGATTTTAGATTAAAAATTAATCTTAACAATTAAATTAATAAATAATTATTAATTTAATTAATAAATTGTTCATTAATTTAATTAAGTTAATAAACAATTTTAACCTTTTTTTTTCTCATTAATTTTCTGCATGTTATTGAATAAAAATCGTTTTTTAAACTCTATTTTTAAAGTTTAAAAATAGAAATACTTTTCATAATACAGATATTATTCCTCTACAGTGTTTTATTTAATTTAAATGAATTCTTTAAAAGATATTTAAGTACATTTTACGGCAATACTTCTCATTCTTTTCATTTACTGGAATTACACTTTCAAATATTTCGGCAATATTAAATGTATTTTTTTGTATGAGTTACATTATTATTGTTATATAGAGTACTTTTTAAATCAAGATTCGTGAATTAGGCCTAAAACATTATAATTCTATGATGTTAGGGACTGATATTCGAATCTTTAACTTATTATTTTTATTACAAATAATCGACCAGATCTTTCTTTAGAAGCATAGAGGACAACGATATTTTGTTAACGAGTGCAATTGAAATTTCCAGTGTATATAGATGCAAGTATTTTTTTAATTTGCGTGTTGTATCAAGACTAGATTTTATTCATTCTAACTAAATGCTTTTTAAACTTAAATATATTAAATTTCCCATTATTATAATTGCATTAGGATCTCAACTGTTATAAGTAGCTAATACTATTTTGTCTTCTTATAGCGAGCTCCTGACAATGCATAATGATTTAGTTATTGGATTAGTTGAAATATTTTTGAATCGGTTATGAATGAACTTTGACCCACGAGTTTCGTAACAGTTTTTATCCATTCCGCTGCAGATTAAAAAAAAATATTAAGATAATTACTGTTTTATAATTATTTGCTAGAGAATTTTAATATATCTTTAAAAATATATTGATTGCGAGAAGAGAATATATATATATATATATATATATATATATATATATATATATATATA